>CM056052.1:407241881-407297940 GCA_029574335.1 Rana kukunoris | reverse complement strand
GCCCGTCCCGCGACCGGAAGTGCCCCCCCGCGAGTTTTGCGGTGGTCCGGTGGGGGCTCAAGGGGCCTGAGGTGGGATAGAGAGGCCGGGGGTGCAGGGGTGCCCCAGCCCCGGACGCTGCAGCAGGCACCTCCAGGCACCCCGGCAGGAGATGGACAGAGACGTTGTGGACGGTAAATTGGACGGTAAGCTGCCACCCCCCCAGGTCCCCATGGACACTGCCACAGGCCCCGAGGCCTCCCTGCAGCACAGGCGGGGTGGGGGGAAGAGTCAGGTGGGACCCCTCCCAGTGGGGACTGTATAGCATACGATTAATCCGCAGTTGAGGGGTCCCAGGGGGGCTCCCCCCCAGTACGGTGGAGTCCCCAAGGGCTGGTGTGGTCGCGGAGGGGTCTGGGTGGGGGAGTTTGGGTGGTACCCCCCCTCTGCTGTGGTCCAGGGGGGGGGGGAGCTGTAGTCAGGCCAAAGGTGGTGGTCAGGGTGGTCAGGGTATATCAGCGGGGTGGGTGCAACACCACCGGCAGTATGGGGGCCCCCCCGTCCCCCCCCACTTCTGGGGGTGCTGAGGGGGTGCCCCACTTCCGAGAACATCCTTTCGGGGGTCTCCGGAGGCCAACTTATTGTCTGCCCTAAAGGGGGGTCGCTCTTTCGCCCCAGGTGTTGGGCTCTCGTGCCCCTCTGGACCACCTGTACAGCCGTTTGGCGCCCAGAATTTCCGCGCCCCCCCTGCTGACCAGGAGAGGACGCAGGGGTCGGCGTGGACGAGGGGTACGGGTGGTCCAGAGAGGAGGCGTAGGAATGTTGTCCAGCTTCGGTACGAGGTCCGGACCCCTGCCCCGCTCGAGGTGAGGTGGTGGGCCTGGTACTCTCCTTGGGTTTTGGGGTGGGATGACCTTTTTGCTGTCATCCATCCCACCAACACACGGGAGTTTGATATAAGTTTTGTCACTCCCGTGTGTATGGAACGCTTTATCACCGGCTTTGGGTTGGTGAGGGGCGTTGACCCTTGAAGAGGTACAGGCTCATTCCCATCTCCAGGCAGGAGGAGGTTAAGAACATCACCATCCTGGTGAGGAATGAGTCGCTCCCTCCGGAGGACATTGCCACCTGGCTCGGGAGGTACGGGCAGTTGCAGACCCCCCTGAGGAAGAACCTTGATGAGCGCGGGTCTGGACCGGGCTTGTTGACCAGGATCCGGCTCAAGAGGGAGGGCAACAGTGTTGCCCACCTCCCTGGCAGCGCCTTTCTAGGCAGAGACCGGATCCTGGCGTTCTACCCGGGACAGCCCCGTCGTTGCTTCAAGTGCGGCAGCCCCGACCCACATGAGCTCGGACTGCACGGTGGTCAGATGTGGCCGGTGCCACGAGTTTGGCCACCGAGTCCGAAGTCGAGTGGGAAGATATGCAGCAACTTGTGTGGTGAGATGGGGCACCCATTTAGCAGGTGTCCCAAAGCATATCGGGGTTCTTCCTCAGGGGGGGGACCCCCCGGGCCGGGAGCGGCCGAAGCCCCCCGGCGAGTGATGGCCGGGGGGTGGGGATCCTGGAGCCCCTAGTACTACTCCGGAGGGACCAACAGGCCCATTGCCTCAAAGAAGGCGGAGCAGGCGTGGGCGTGGGGCTCCCCCCCGGGGGACACGGGCTCGGTTGGCCAGGAGGCTCCCGATCCTCCGGAGGGCGGAGCCGGTGGGGAGGAGTCGGGGAGGCCTGGGGGTCCCGGGCCTGAGGGTCCGGGGCCAGGGCCTTCCCCTCCTAATGTTGCAGGGCCGATCCCCATCCCCCTTCCCTCTCCCCCTCCTCACCATTGCCCCTCCCCTCCACCTGGCCCTCCATCTGTTTCCCCATGCCCTCCTCCCTCATCTTCCCCTCCTCGTACCCCCCCCCCTCGTCCCCCCCCTCCCAAGTCCCGTCCCCCCCCTCCCCCTTCTTCTTCCCGTCCAGCTAAGTCTGGTCCCCCCCCTGTCCTCTCCCCTGTCTCTGGCCCCCCTCCTGCCTCTTCCATTCCCCCCCCTTCTGGACCCAGAGTCTCCTCTGGCCCTGTGGCCATGGAGATGGAAGCTGCTCGAGCCTCATCCAAGAGGGAAATCTCGAGCAGCGGGTCCGAGGATGGGGGGTGGTGTAGTCATCTCGGAGAGGTGGCAGGAGTGGGAGCAGGTGAGACGCAAAAAGAAGAAGGGGAAGGCTGCCAGATCTGGGGGCGGGAAGTCCCCAGGGAAGGGTGGGGTTCCCCCAGGGGCACGAAGTGGGGTGTCCCTGGGGAACCCGTTTGGTATCTTCTCCTCCTCCTCGGGCTCAGAGGAGGAGGAAGTGTAGATATGTAAATATGTTTTTGTGTTTGTAGTATGAAGGAGAACATGACCACTTTCAATCATTCTGATGGCGGGGTACCCTCTCCAATACGGCTTGCGACCATTAATGTCGCAAGTATTCGTTCTGCGGGAGCTCGTTTTATGGCCTTCGATTTTCTCAGCCGTGTTGAAGCTGACATTTTGTTTTTGCAGGAGACCTGGCTGGCATCTGTGGCAGAGATGCATCTAGCAAAGAGGGAGTGGAGATGTGGGCCCTCCCTCTGGTCTCTTGCGGCCGAGCCCTGCAGTGGGGTTGCGGTCCTTTTTAAGACTGGTCCGGTGGCTTGCCGGCGAGTGATTGAAGTGGAGATCGGTAGATGTCTGGTGGTGGACGCTGTCGTGAGGGGGCAATTCCTCCGGCTCATAAATTTTTATGGGCCTCAAACTAGGAGGGAGAGGAGGAGCCTCCTTACGGCGGTTAAGCCTTATCTTTTTACGTCCCAGCAGGTGATTTTTGGTGGCGATTTCAATATGATCACTAGGCCCAAAGACCGGGCAGGTGCCGCCAACCCTCTGGGATATGATAGTATTTTTTTGAATAACGTAGTGAGGGAGGCCAGGTTGGTGGATGTGCACGTTCGTCACCTCCCCAACCTCACTGGTTTCACATTTTCCCGAGGTAGTAGTAAGAGTAGATTAGATAGGTTTTTTTTAAAGGAGGACTCTGTCTGCTCGGCTCCTGAGCTGCAGTCGGTAGAGTTCTCCGATCACTGTATGGTATCTGTGGCCCTGAATGTCGCTGACACTCCTCAGAAAGGGAGGGGTTTGTGGCGCCTGAATGGGTCGCTACTGGAGGATCCTGAGGTTAGGGAAGCCTATGAGGTTTTCTTCCTGGGCCAGACCTCGCTCCTTGAGGGCAACTGCTCCCGCCTTGAGTGGTGGGAAGTAGTTAAAAAGAGGTCTGGCGACTTTTTCCGGGAAATCTCTGGGTACAGGGCAGCTTCCAAGTACCAGGCTTACCAGAGACTACGCAGGCAGCTTGACCGCCTGGTGTCCTCTGGGGGCTCTCAGGAACAGATATCCGGTCTGAAGGCGCAGATGAAGGAGTGTCAGTACGACCGTCTCGCCTCCCTGGTTTTTGAGAGGGATTATGGGAAGTTTATCTCTCCTGATCCCTACAGGAGCTGTGGTGAGGTGGCGAGGTCGAAGGTCGTACATGGCCTGAAGGATGCCTCAGGATCTCTGGTCCGGTCCAGATCGGGGATCCTGGGTGTCGTCAGAGACCACTTTTCGGACCTCCTGAAGAAGCGGCCTCTAGACATGGAGAAAGTCAGGGAATTCCTTGATGAGACCCCGCTGGAAGTGGGGTCTGACCTTCCTGACTCTCTGACAGAAGAGATCTCGGTAGCTGAAGTTGAGCAGGCTATTAGCTCTTTAGCTTCTAAAAAGTCACCTGGGCCCGATGGGCTCACGGCCGAGTTCTACAAAACCTTTAAGAGCCTCTTGGCTCCTCATCTGAGGGACGTGTTTAGTGAATGTTTGGCCTATGGCCTGCTGCCTCCCTCAATGAGAAGGTCAGCTCTGATCCTACTGTCAAAGGGGAAAGATCCGTCTGTGGTGGAGAATTGGCGTCCGATCGCCCTTCTTACCACAGATAGGAAGATACTGGCAAAGATCTTGTTTACACGTCTGTCTGCTTTGGCGGGCAGGATGCTGTCTCCCTCTCAGCACTGCACAATTCCTGGCCGGGGCACTTTTAGTGCCGTCCTGAGCGTCCGGGAGGCTGTGGAAAGGTGCAGGGCTGATGGCAGCGAGCGGTATCTGCTTGCATTGGATCAGGCTAAGGCGTTTGATCGGGTGAACCACGAGTACCTTTGGCTGCTTCTGATGGGCTCGACTACAGATACGGTCTGCCTGATCAATTCGTTGATTGGCTGCAGGTATTGTATAGGGGAGCTGAGAGCTTCCCTCTTGTCAACGGTTGGGTGGGCCGGGCCTTTGCCGTGGACTCTGGCGTCCGGCAGGGGTGCCCGCTGAGCCCCCTCCTGTACATCTTTTTTTGCGGTCGACCCCTTCGTAAGGAGGCTAGACTGCGGGCGTCTGGGGGGGGTTCCGGTGGGACCTGTCGGGGGTCCGGTTTCGGCGGTGAGGGTTGTGGCCTATGCGGACGACGTCTCGGTGGTGGTATCTGGTCGTGAGGAGGCCCATTATGTGGAGTCCCAGATCGGGTGCTACTCTGAGGCGTCAGGCTCGCTGGTCAATTGGGACAAGAGTGAAGTTTTCTGGTTGGGGAAGGAGGGGGAGCAGTTCCCCCTTCCGGACGTGTTCCCCACGCCCGTACCAGAGATTCGAGTTCTTGGCATTCATTTCGGCCCGGGTGATTATCCCAAGCTAAACTGGGAGCGCAGGCTGGTGAGTGCCACTCGGAAGGTGAAGGCCTGGAAAGGTTGGAAACTTTCCCTGAGGGAAAGGGTAAGCTTGGTCAAGACGTACTTATTGCCTGAGTTTCTCTTTGTAAGCTATGTGTGTCTTTTGCCAGCATCTCTCTATGCTCGGGTCTATGGTCTGTTCTTCCTGCTGTTGTGGGGAAGCAGACTGAACCTGATCAAGAGGGAGGTCACATACCGCCAGCGACGGCAAGGTGGGTTGGACATGGTCAACCCGGTGGTGTTCTTTGTCACCATCTTTGTTAAATACAATTTGCAGTCCATATTTGTGGACGAGCCTTCCTGGTGGGAGTGTTCATGCAAGGACTGGCTCTTGCTGTTCTTGAGGCAGTGGGGGGAGGGGGGGAGGCCCGGCGATCTGAGGAGATCGCATGGGTATCTCCCTTCCTATGTCCCCCTGGCATTAAAGGTACTGAGGCAGTGGCGGATAACTGCCCTGGAGGTGGGCTCTTTGGGTCGGCGGGAGCTGTACTTGAGGGTCATGGCCTCGGACATTTTGAAGCCCCTGTCTTTGAGGGACTGCCCTGAGAGGGTCCTCACGGAGGGGCTAGCCCTCTTGAATTCTTCTAGAATTCCAAGTAAGTTTTGGGATCTCGCATGGAGGTCGTTCCATGGACGACTCTATGTCCGTGCGAATCTCAAATACAGGAACCTGGGGGACAGGGACTGCCCCCGTCAGGAATGTGGTGGGACATTGGAGACCATGGACCATTTTCTGGTCCAATGTCCCTTCAACATGGAGGTTCTTACGAAGGTAGGGGGTGCCATTGGCTACCCCCGCCTTCCGGCCCTGACCTATGCTGAGCGAGTGTATGGTGATTTCGGGGTCCGCAGGGGATTTGAGTTATCGTCACTTTATTTAGTCAGCCTAGTTGTGCTTTATTACACTTGGCACGCTCGGTGTTTGGTGTCCACTAGGGACAAAATCCTGCCTGTGCATGAGGTGGTGGGCGGTATCTTTCGGGAGTTGGTGAAGGTGCGGGATCTGGAAAGGAGCAGGGTCGGGCCTGAGAGGTGTGCCCATTTATGGAGGGGGTTCCTCTTCCAGCCCCCTTAGGTCACGGCTCTGCCCCTCTCCATGGGTAGGGGCATCTATCCTTTTTCACCCCCTTAGATTTTGTTTATGGTATTTTTTTGAAATAAGGCTACAGACATGTCTGACTATCATGTTCTTGCTCATACGTGTGTGGGTTGTAGGTATTTGTTGTTGTGATGGTGGGGTGTGTTGTGGGTTGGCGATGATCTGGACAGTAGTGGTTTCTATGGACTTTAATATCTCCCTACTGTACCAGTGAGCCGTTTTAAGTGGTTTTTTTTTTTTTGGCAATGATCTGGGCAAGCTTTTCTGATGGACTATAAAGACTTTCTCTTGTACCAGTGAGCCTGTTGTAAATACCTGTTCTGGTGCTATTTTTTTTTTTTTTTTTCTTTATAGTTATTTCTTGGTGGGTGGAGGTCGGTGATTTGATGGTTTGTGTTTTGTTGTTTGTTTTTGTGTTATTTGGTTTATTTAGTTATTTTGTTTATTTTATATATTTGTTAACCTTTTGGTCGTAGTTTTATAAATAAAAAATTACCCCTCCTCGGTCTCAGTGCAGCTCCTCCCACTGGCAGTAGTTCCGGCTCCTCCCACAGAGCTCATTCTGCTTCCTGCTGGAGAGGAGAGAAGACCTGTCTTCCAGAGCTCCTGTGTTCCAGCCTACCAGGACCAGCCTCCAGCCCCCAGCCCCCTGCCCCGGAAGAGGGGTGGGATGGCCTCCCTCAGCCCCGGAGGTGGACCGGCTTCCGGCCTCCGGAGAAGTCAACAGCACCTGCCCTCCAGCCAGACCACCGCCACCACCATCAGCAGGGAGGACCGTCTCTTCCTGGAGACCCAGGAGGGTCTCTCAGACTGGACAGCCCCTCAGCCAGGTGAGAATGAGGCAAGAACCAGGAAGAGGCGGGATAAAATCAAATCCCTGCTGGTGAGGATATCTCAGGCCTGCGTGGAAAAGATGACTACTCTCGCAGGCCTGAGGGAAAAGAGGGACAGGTGCTCCAGTAATAAGAGATCTGAATTCAAGGGGGCCATCACCACCCTAGGACTAGAAGTAAAAGAAATATGGGAATACCTGGGGGGCTTTTGCCAACGTGGGGCTGGAGAGGTGAACTTCCTAGAGGAGCTCCGGAGGACCCTCCAGCAGGCCAACCGGGAAGGGAGCCAGGCAGCGAGGAGGAGCGGGCGGTCTAAGAAGGGGTCCCAACCCCCCAAACAGCCAGGAGAGTCAGGGGAGCCTGGGTGCAGTGGGGGGGGGGGCGAGTGCCGGTGGTGCAGGGCCCAGTATGGCCATAAAACCTGGGGAGGGTTCCCGGGAGCCGATCCCTCGGTCCGTGGAAGGGACTGGGGGGTTGGCGAAGTCCGGGAGTCCAGTGATCCAGGAGGTCGCCGGGCCCAGGTGCCGCCGGCGGTACCCCCCCGCCATCTTCAGGTCAGCATACCCAGGCTCCCCCAGGATGGTCGCACTGCCACAGCTGAAGCCCGCCATGTGTCGGCTTCCATGACCCCTCAGCTTGCAGTGGAGCGGGAGGATCTGGCCATGGAAAGGCCAGGGACTGCTCCTGCGGCTGCTATGTCATCGGGAGAGAGGCAGACACATGGTGGAGGCATTGTGCTGCGGTCATCTGGAGGTAAACAGCTTGTGTGCAGTGTGGCCAAGATGGCGCCGGCTGTTGGGGGTGGAGTAGACCGGGACCCGGAAGTGACCGCCCAAGAACCGGAAGTGCCCCAGCCGGAACCGGAAGTGACCAGACCGGAACCGAAAGTGACCGGACCGGAACCGGAAGTGACCAGACCGAAACCGGAAGTGCCCGTCCCGCGACCGGAAGTGCCCCCCTCGCGAGTTTGCGGTGGTCGGTGGGGGCTCAGGGGACCTGGGGGATGAGAGGCCGGGGGTGCAGGGGTGCCCAGCCCCGGACGCTGCAGCAGGCACCTCCAGGCACCCCCGGCAGGAGATGGACAGAGACGTTGAGGACGGTAAATTGGACGGTAAGCTGCCACCCCCCCAGGTCCCCATGGACACTGCCACAAGCCCCGAGGGCGGGGTGGGGGGAAAGTCAGGTGGGACCCCTCCCAGTGGACTGTATAGCATATGATTATATCCGGCAGTTGGAGGGGTCCCAGGGGGGCTCCCCCCCAGTATAGGTGGAGTCCCAAGGGGCTGGTGTGGTCGCGGAGGGGTCTGGGTGGGGGAGTTTGGTGGGGGTGGTACCCCCCTCTGCTGTGGTCCCGGGGGGGGGGAGCCTGTAGTCAGGCCAAAGGTGGTGGGTCAGGGTGGTCAGGGTATATCAGCGGGGGTGGGTGCAACACCACCGGCAGGGATGGGGGCCCCCCCGTCCCCCCCCACTTCTGGGGGTGCTGAGGGGGGTGCCCCACTTCCGGAGAACATCTTTCGGGGGTCTCCGGAGGCCAACTTATTGTCTGCCCTAAAGGGGGGTCGCTCTTTCGCCCAGGTGTTGGGCTCTCGTGCCCCTCTGGACCACCTGTACAGCCGGTTTGGTGCCCAGAATTTCCGCGCCCCCCCCCTGCTGACCAGGAGAGGACCCAGGGGTCGGCGTGGACGAGGGGTACAGGTGGTCCGGAGAGGAGACGCAGGAATGTTGTCCAGCTTCGGTACGAGGGTCCGGACCCCTGCCCCGCTCGAGGTGAGGTGGTGGGCCTGGTACTCTCCTTGGGTTTTGGGGTGGGTGACCTTTTTGCTGTTATCCACCCCACCAACACACGGGAGTTTGATATAAGTTTTGTCACTCCCGTGTGTATGGAACGCTTTATCACCAGCTTTGGGTTGGTGAGGGGCGTTGACCCTTGGAAGAGGTACAGGCTCATTCCCATCTCCAGGCAGGAGGAGGTTAAGAACATCACCATCCTGGTGAGGAATGAGTCGCTCCCTCCGGAGGACATTGCCACCTGGCTCGGGAGGTACGGGCAGTTGCAGACCCCCCTGAGGAAGAACCTTGATAAACGCGGGGTCTGGACCGGGGCTTGGTTGACCAGGATCCGGCTCAAGAGGGAGGGCAACAGTGTTGCCCACCTCCCTGGCAGCGCCTTTCTAGGCAGAGACCGGATCCTGGCGTTCTACCCGGGACAGCCCCGTCGTTGCTTCAAGTGCGGCAGCCCGACCCACATGAGCTCGGACTGCACGGTGGTCAGATGTGGCCGGTGCCACGAGTTTGGCCACCAGTCCGAGTCATGTGGGAAGATATGCTGCAACTTGTGTGGTGAGATGGGGCACCCATTTAGCAGGTGTCCCAAAGCATATCGGGGTTCTTCCTCAGGGGGGGGACCTCCCGGGCCGGGAGCGGCCGAAGCCCCCCCGGCGAGTGATGGCCGGGGGGGTGGGGATCCTGGAGCCCCTAGTACTACTCCGGAGGGACCAACAGGCCCATTGCCTCAAAGAAGGCGGAGCAGGCGTGGGCGTGGGGCTCCCCCCCCGGGGGACACGGGCTCGGTTGGCCAGGAGGCTCCCGATCCTCCGGAGGGCGGAGCCGGTGGGGAGGAGTCGGGGAGGCCTGGGGGTCCCGGGCCTGAGGGTCCGGGGCCAGGGCCTTCCCCTCCTAATGTTGCAGGGCCGATCCCCATCCCCCTTCCCTCTCCCCCTCCTCACCATTGCCCCTCCCCTCCACCTGGCCCTCCATCTGTTTCCCCATGCCCTCCTCCCTCATCTTCCCCTCCTCGTACCCCCCCCCCTCGTCCCCCCCCTCCCAAGTCCTGTCCCCCCCCTCCCCCTTCTTCTTCCCATCCAGCTAAGTCTGGTCCCCCCCCTGTCCTCTCCCCTGTCTCTGGCCCCCCTCCTGCCTCTTCCATTCCCCCCCCTTCTGGACCCAGAGTCTCCTCTGGCCCTGTGGCCATGGAGATGGAAGCTGCTCGAGCCTCATCCAAGAGGGAAATCTCGAGCAGCGGGTCCGAGGAGGGGGGTGGTGTAGTCATCTCGGAGAGGTGGCAGGAGTGGGAGCAGGTGAGACGCAAAAAGAAGAAGGGGAAGGCTGCCAGATCTGGGGGCGGGAAGTCCCCAGTGAAGGGTGGGGTTCCCCCAGGGGCACGAAGTGGGGTGTCCCTGGGGAACCCGTTTGGTATCTTCTCCTCCTCCTCGGGCTCAGAGGAGGAGGAAGTGTAGATATGTAAATATGTTTTTGTGTTTGTAGTATGAAGGAGAACATGACCACTTTCAATCATTCTGATGGCGGTACCCTCTCCAATACGGCTTGCGACCATTAATGTCGCAAGTATTCGTTCTGCGGGAGCTCGTTTTATGGCCTTCGATTTTCTCAGCCGTGTTGAAGCTGACATTTTGTTTTTGCAGGAGACCTGGCTGGCATCTGTGGCAGAGATGCATCTAGCAAAGAGGGAGTGGAGATGTGGGCCCTCCCTCTGGTCTCTTGCGGCCGAGCCCTGCAGTGGGGTTGCGGTCCTTTTTAAGACTGGTCCGGTGGCTTGCCGGCGAGTGATTGAAGTGGAGATCGGTAGATGTCTGGTGGTGGACGCTGTCGTGAGGGGGCAATTCCTCCGGCTCATAAATTTTTATGGGCCTCAAACTAGGAGGGAGAGGAGGAGCCTCCTTACGGCGGTTAAGCCTTATCTTTTTACGTCCCAGCAGGTGATTTTTGGTGGCGATTTCAATATGATCACTAGGCCCAAAGACCGGGCAGGTGCCGCCAACCCTCTGGGATATGATAGTATTTTTTTGAATAACGTAGTGAGGGAGGCCAGGTTGGTGGATGTGCACGTTCGTCACCTCCCCAACCTCACTGGTTTCACATTTTCCCGAGGTAGTAGTAAGAGTAGATTAGATAGGTTTTTTTTAAAGGAGGACTCTGTCTGCTCGGCTCCTGAGCTGCAGTCGGTAGAGTTCTCCGATCACTGTATGGTATCTGTGGCCCTGAATGTCGCTGACACTCCTCAGAAAGGGAGGGGTTTGTGGCGCCTGAATGGGTCGCTACTGGAGGATCCTGAGGTTAGGGAAGCCTATGAGGTTTTCTTCCTGGGCCAGACCTCGCTCCTTGAGGGCAACTGCTCCCGCCTTGAGTGGTGGGAAGTAGTTAAAAAGAGGTCTGGCGACTTTTTCCGGGAAATCTCTGGGTACAGGGCAGCTTCCAAGTACCAGGCTTACCAGAGACTACGCAGGCAGCTTGACCGCCTGGTGTCCTCTGGGGGCTCTCAGGAACAGATATCCGGTCTGAAGGCGCAGATGAAGGAGTGTCAGTACGACCGTCTCGCCTCCCTGGTTTTTGAGAGGGATTATGGGAAGTTTATCTCTCCTGATCCCTACAGGAGCTGTGGTGAGGTGGCGAGGTCGAAGGTCGTACATGGCCTGAAGGATGCCTCAGGATCTCTGGTCCGGTCCAGATCGGGGATCCTGGGTGTCGTCAGAGACCACTTTTCGGACCTCCTGAGGAAGCGGCCTCTAGACATGGAGAAAGTCAGGGAATTCCTTGATGAGACCCCGCTGGAAGTGGGGTCTGACCTTCCTGACTCTCTGACAGAAGAGATCTCGGTAGCTGAAGTTGAGCAGGCTATTAGCTCTTTAGCTTCTAAAAAGTCACCTGGGCCCGATGGGCTCACGGCCGAGTTCTACAAAACCTTTAAGAGCCTCTTGGCTCCTCATCTGAGGGACGTGTTTAGTGAATGTTTGGCCTATGGCCTGCTGCCTCCCTCAATGAGAAGGTCAGCTCTGATCCTACTGTCAAAGGGGAAAGATCCGTCTGTGGTGGAGAATTGGCGTCCGATCGCCCTTCTTACCACAGATAGGAAGATACTGGCAAAGATCTTGTTTACACGTCTGTCTGCTTTGGCGGGCAGGATGCTGTCTCCCTCTCAGCACTGCACAATTCCTGGCCGGGGCACTTTTAGTGCCGTCCTGAGCGTCCGGGAGGCTGTGGAAAGGTGCAGGGCTGATGGCAGCGAGCGGTATCTGCTTGCATTGGATCAGGCTAAGGCGTTTGATCGGGTGAACCACGAGTACCTTTGGCTGCTTCTGAGGAGATACGGTCTGCCTGATCAATTCGTTGATTGGCTGCAGGTATTGTATAGGGGAGCTGAGAGCTTCCCTCTTGTCAACGGTTGGGTGGGCCGGGCCTTTGCCGTGGACTCTGGCGTCCGGCAGGGGTGCCCGCTGAGCCCCCTCCTGTACATCTTTGCGGTCGACCCCTTCGTAAGGAGGCTAGACTGCGGGCGTCTGGGGGGGGTTCCGGTGGGACCTGTCGGGGGTCCAGTTTCGGCGGTGAGGGTTGTGGCCTATGCGGACGACGTCTCGGTGGTGGTATCTGGTCGTGAGGAGGCCCATTATGTGGAGTCCCAGATCGGGTGCTACTCTGAGGCGTCAGGCTCGCTGGTCAATTGGGACAAGAGTGAAGTTTTCTGGTTGGGGAAGGAGGGGGAGCAGTTCCCCCTTCCGGACGTGTTCCCCACGCCCGTACCAGAGATTCGAGTTCTTGGCATTCATTTCGGCCCGGGTGATTATCCCAAGCTAAACTGGGAGCGCAGGCTGGTGAGTGCCACTCGGAAGGTGAAGGCCTGGAAAGGTTGGAAACTTTCCCTGAGGGAAAGGGTAAGCTTGGTCAAGACGTACTTATTGCCTGAGTTTCTCTTTGTAAGCTATGTGTGTCTTTTGCCAGCATCTCTCTATGCTCGGGTCTATGGTCTGTTCTTCCTGCTGTTGTGGGGAAGCAGACTGAACCTGATCAAGAGGGAGGTCACATACCGCCAGCGACGGCAAGGTGGGTTGGACATGGTCAACCCGGTGGTGTTCTTTGTCACCATCTTTGTTAAATACAATTTGCAGTCCATATTTGTGGACGAGCCTTCCTGGTGGGAGTGTTCATGCAAGGACTGGCTCTTGCTGTTCTTGAGGCAGTGGGGGGAGGGGGGGAGGCCCGGCGATCTGAGGAGATCGCATGGGTATCTCCCTTCCTATGTCCCCCTGGCATTAAAGGTACTGAGGCAGTGGCGGATAACTGCCCTGGAGGTGGGCTCTTTGGGTCGGCGGGAGCTGTACCTGAGGGTCATGGTCCTCGGACATTTTGAAGCCCCTGTCTTTGAGGGACTGCCCTGAGAGGGTCCTCACGGAGGGGCTAGCCCTCTTGAATTCTTCTAGAATTCCAAGTAAGTTTTGGGATCTCGCATGGAGGTCGTTCCATGGACGACTCTATGTCCGTGCGAATCTCAAATACAGGAACCTGGGGGACAGGGACTGCCCCCGTCAGGAATGTGGTGGGACATTGGAGACCATGGACCATTTTCTGGTCCAATGTCCCTTCAACATGGAGGTTCTTACGAAGGTAGGGGGTGCCATTGGCTACCCCCGCCTTCCGGCCCTGACCTATGCTGAGCGAGTGTATGGTGATTTTGGGGTCCGCAGGGGATTTGAGTTATCGTCACTTTATTTAGTCAGCCTAGTTGTGCTTTATTACACTTGGCACGCTCGGTGTTTGGTGTCCACTAGGGACAAAATCCTGCCTGTGCATGAGGTGGTGGGCGGTATCTTTCGGGAGTTGGTGAAGGTGCGGGATCTGGAAAGGAGCAGGGTCGGGCCTGAGAGGTGTGCCCATTTATGGAGGGGGTTCCTCTTCCAGCCCCCTTAGGTCACGGCTCTGCCCCTCTCCATGGGTAGGGGCATCTATCCTTTTTCACCCCCTTAGATTTTGTTTATGGTATTTTTTTTTTGAAATAAGGCTACAGACATGTCTGACTATCATGTTCTTGCTCATACGTGGGTTGTAGGTATTTGTTGTTGTGATGGTGGGGTGTGTTGTGGGTTGGCGATGATCTGGACAGTAGTGGTTTCTATGGACTTTAATATCTCCCTACTGTACCAGTGAGCCGTTTTAAGTGTTTTTTTTTTTGGCAATGATCTGGGCAAGCTTTTCTGATGGACTATAAAGACTTTCTCTTGTACCAGTGAGCCTGTTGTAAATACCTGTTCTGGTGCTATTTTTTTTTTTTTTTCTTTATAGTTATTTCTTGGTGGGTGGAGGTCGGTGATTTGATGGTTTGTGTTTTGTTGTTTGTTTTTGTGTTATTTGGTTTATTTAGTTATTTTGTTTATTTTATATATTTGTTAACCTTTTGGTCGTAGTTTTATAAATAAAAAATTACCCCTCCTCGGTCTCAGTGCAGCTCCTCCCACTGGCAGTAGTTCCGGCTCCTCCCACAGAGCTCATTCTGCTTCCTGCTGGAGAGGAGAGAAGACCTGTCTTCCAGAGCTCCTGTGTTCCAGCCTACCAGGACCAGCCTCCAGCCCCCAGCCCCCTGCCCCGGAAGAGGGGTGGGATGGCCTCCCTCAGCCCCGGAGGTGGACCGGCTTCCGGCCTCCGGAGAAGTCAACAGCACCTGCCCTCCAGCCAGACCACCGCCACCACCATCAGCAGGGAGGACCGTCTCTTCCTGGAGACCCAGGAGGGTCTCTCAGACTGGACAGCCCCTCAGCCAGGTGAGAATGAGGCAAGAACCAGGAAGAGGCGGGATAAAATCAAATCCCTGCTGGTGAGGATATCTCAGGCCTGCGTGGAAAAGATGACTACTCTCGCAGGCCTGAGGGAAAAGAGGGACAGGTGCTCCAGTAATAAGAGATCTGAATTCAAGGGGGCCATCACCACCCTAGGACTAGAAGTAAAAGAAATATGGGAATACCTGGGGGGCTTTTGCCAACGTGGGGCTGGAGAGGTGAACTTCCTAGAGGAGCTCCGGAGGACCCTCCAGCAGGCCAACCGGGAAGGGAGCCAGGCAGCGAGGAGGAGCGGGCGGTCTAAGAAGGGGTCCCAACCCCCCAAACAGCCAGGAGAGTCAGGGGAGCCTGGGTGCAGTGGGGGGGGGGGCGAGTGCCGGTGGTGCAGGGCCCAGTATGGCCATAAAACCTGGGGAGGGTTGCCGGGAGCCGATCCCTCGGTCCGTGGAAGGGACTGGGGGGTTGGCGAAGTCCGGGGAGTCCAGTGATCCAGGAGGTCGCCGGGCCCAGGTGCCGCCGGCGGTACCCCCCCGCCATCTTCAGGTCAGCATACCCAGGCTCCCCCAGGATGGTCGCACTGCCACAGCTGAAGCCCGCCATGTGTCGGCTTCCATGACCCCTCAGCTTGCAGTGGAGCGGGAGGATCTGGCCATGGAAAGGCCAGGGACTGCTCCTGCGGCTGCTATGTCATCGGGAGAGAGGCAGACACATGGTGGAGGCATTGTGCTGCGGTCATCTGGAGGTAAACAGCTTGTGTGCAGTGTGGCCAAGATGGCGCCGGCTGTTGGGGGTGGAGTAGACCGGGACCCGGAAGTGACCGCCCAAGAACCGGAAGTGCCCCAGCCGGAACCGGAAGTGCCCCAGTCGGAACCGGAAGTGACCAGACCGGAACCGAAAGTGACCGGACCGGAACCGGAAGTGACCAGACCGAAACCGGAAGTGCCCGTCCCGCGACCGGAAGTGCCCCCCCGCGAGTTTGCGGTGGTCGGTGGGGGCTCAGGGGACCTGGGGGATGAGAGGCCGGGGGTGCAGGGGTGCCCAGCCCCGGACGCTGCAGCAGGCACCTCCAGGCACCCCCGGCAGGAGATGGACAGAGACGTTGAGGACGGTAAATTGGACGGTAAGCTGCCACCCCCCCAGGTCCCCATGGACACTGCCACAAGCCCCGAGGGCGGGGTGGGGGGAAAGTCAGGTGGGACCCCTCCCAGTGGACTGTATAGCATATGATTATATCCGGCAGTTGGAGGGGTCCCAGGGGGGCTCCCCCCCAGTATAGGTGGAGTCCCAAGGGGCTGGTGTGGTCGCGGAGGGGTCTGGGTGGGGGAGTTTGGTGGGGGTGGTACCCCCCTCTGCTGTGGTCCCGGGGGGGGGGGAGCCTGTAGTCAGGCCAAAGGTGGTGGGTCAGGGTGGTCAGGGTATATCAGCGGGGGTGGGTGCAACACCACCGGCAGGGATGGGGGCCCCCCCGTCCCCCCCCACTTCTGGGGGTGCTGAGGGGGGTGCCCCACTTCCGGAGAACATCTTTCGGGGGTCTCCGGAGGCCAACTTATTGTCTGCCCTAAAGGGGGGTCGCTCTTTCGCCCAGGTGTTGGGCTCTCGTGCCCCTCTGGACCACCTGTACAGCCGGTTTGGCGCCCAGAATTTCCGCGCCCCCCCTGCTGACCAGGAGAGGACGCAGGGGTCGGCGTGGACGAGGGGTACAGGTGGTCCAGAGAGGAGGCGTAGGAATGTTGTCCAGCTTCGGTACGAGGGTCCGGACCCCTGCCCCGCTCGAGGTGAGGTGGTGGGCCTGGTACTCTCCTTGGGTTTTGGGGTGGATGACCTTTTTGCTGTCATCCATCCCACCAACACACGGGAGTTTGATATAAGTTTTGTCACTCCCGTGTGTATGGAACGCTTTATCACCGGCTTTGGGTTGGTGAGGGGCGTTGACCCTTGGAAGAGGTACAGGCTCATTCCCATCTCCAGGCAGGAGGAGGTTAAGAACATCACCATCCTGGTGAGGAATGAGTCGCTCCCTCCGGAGGACATTGCCACCTGGCTCGGGAGGTACGGGCAGTTGCAGACCCCCCTGAGGAAGAACCTTGATGAGCGCGGGGTCTGGACCGGGGCTTGGTTGACCAGGATCCGGCTCAAGAGGGAGGGCAACAGTGTTGCCCACCTCCCTGGCAGCGCCTTTCTAGGCAGAGACCGGATCCTGGCGTTCTACCCGGGACAGCCCCGTCGTTGCTTCAAGTGCGGCAGCCCGACCCACATGAGCTCGGACTGCACGGTGGTCAGATGTGGCCGGTGCCACGAGTTTGGCCACCAGTCCGAGTCATGTGGGAAGATATGCTGCAACTTGTGTGGTGAGATGGGGCACCCATTTAGCAGGTGTCCCAAAGCATATCGGGGTTCTTCCTCAGGGGGGGGACCTCCCGGGCCGGGAGCGGCCGAAGCCCCCCCGGCGAGTGATGGCCGGGGGGGTGGGGATCCTGGAGCCCCTAGTACTACTCCGGAGGGACCAACAGGCCCATTGCCTCAAAGAAGGCGGAGCAGGCGTGGGCGTGGGGCTCCCCCCCCGGGGGACACGGGCTCGGTTGGCCAGGAGGCTCCCGATCCTCCGGAGGGCGGAGCCGGTGGGGAGGAGTCGGGGAGGCCTGGGGGTCCCGGGCCTGAGGGTCCGGGGCCAGGGCCTTCCCCTCCTAATGTTGCAGGGCCGATCCCCATCCCCCTTCCCTCTCCCCCTCCTCACCATTGCCCCTCCCCTCCACCTGGCCCTCCATCTGTTTCCCCATGCCCTCCTCCCTCATCTTCCCCTCCTCGTACCCCCCCCCCTCGTCCCCCCCCTCCCAAGTCCCGTCCCCCCCCTCCCCCTTCTTCTTCCCGTCCAGCTAAGTCTGGTCCCCCCCCTGTCCTCTCCCCTGTCTCTGGCCCCCCTCCTGCCTCTTCCATTCCCCCCCCTTCTGGACCCAGAGTCTCCTCTGGCCCTGTGGCCATGGAGATGGAAGCTGCTCGAGCCTCATCCAAGAGGGAATTCTCGAGCAGCGGGTCCGAGGAGGGGGGTGGTGTAGTCATCTCGGAGAGGTGGCAGGAGTGGGAGCAGGTGAGACGCAAAAAGAAGAGGGGGAAGGCTGCCAGATCTGGGGGCGGGAAGTCCCCAGTGAAGGGTGGGGTTCCCCCAGGGGCACGAAGTGGGGTGTCCCTGGGGAACCCGTTTGGTATCTTCTCCTCCTCCTCGGGCTCAGAGGAGGAGGAAGTGTAGATATGTAAATATGTTTTTGTGTTTGTAGTATGAAGGAGAACATGACCACTTTCAATCATTCTGATGGCGGTACCCTCTCCAATAGGGCTTGCGACCATTAATGTCGCAAGTATTCGTTCTGCGGGAGCTCGTTTTATGGCCTTCGATTTTCTCAGCTGTGTTGAAGCTGACATTTTGTTTTTGTAGGAGACCTGGCTGGCATCTGTGGCAGAGATGCATCTAGCAAAGAGGGAGTGGAGATGTGGGCCCTCCCTCTGGTCTCTTGCGGCCGAGCCCTGCAGTGGGGTTGCGGTCCTTTTTAAGACTGGTCCGGTGGCTTGCCGGCGAGTGATTGAAGTGGAGATCGGTAGATGTCTGGTGGTGGACGCTGTCGTGAGGGGGCAATTCCTCCGGCTCATAAATTTTTATGGGCCTCAAACTAGGAGGGAGAGGAGGAGCCTCCTTACGGCGGTTAAGCCTTATCTTTTTACGTCCCAGCAGGTGATTTTTGGTGGCGATTTCAATATGATCACTAGGCCCAAAGACCGGGCAGGTGCCGCCAACCCTCTGGGATATGATAGTATTTTTTTGAATAACGTAGTGAGGGAGGCCAGGTTGGTGGATGTGCACGTTCGTCACCTCCCCAACCTCACTGGTTTCACATTTTCCCGAGGTAGTAGTAAGAGTAGATTAGATAGGTTTTTTTTAAAGGAGGACTCTGTCTGCTCGGCTCCTGAGCTGCAGTCGGTAGAGTTCTCCGATCACTGTATGGTATCTGTGGCCCTGAATGTCGCTGACACTCCTCAGAAAGGGAGGGGTTTGTGGCGCCTGAATGGGTCGCTACTGGAGGATCCTGAGGTTAGGGAAGCCTATGAGGTTTTCTTCCTGGGCCAGACCTCGCTCCTTGAGGGCAGCTGCTCCCGCCTTGAGTGGTGGGAAGTAGTTAAAAAGAGGTCTGGCGACTTTTTCCGGGAAATCTCTGGGTACAGGGCAGCTTCCAAGTACCAGGCTTACCAGAGACTACGCAGGCAGCTTGACCGCCTGGTGTCCTCTGGGGGCTCTCAGGAACAGATATCCGGTCTGAAGGCGCAGATGAAGGAGTGTCAGTACGACCGTCTCGCCTCCCTGGTTTTTGAGAGGGATTATGGGAAGTTTATCTCTCCTGATCCCTACAGGAGCTGTGGTGAGGTGGCGAGGTCGAAGGTCGTACATGGCCTGAAGGATGCCTCAGGATCTCTGGTCCGGTCCAGATCGGGGATCCTGGGTGTCGTCAGAGACCACTTTTCGGACCTCCTGAAGAAGCGGCCTCTAGACATGGAGAAAGTCAGGGAATTCCTTGATGAGACCCCGCTGGAAGTGGGGTCTGACCTTCCTGACTCTCTGACAGAAGAGATCTCGGTAGCTGAAGTTGAGCAGGCTATTAGCTCTTTAGCTTCTAAAAAGTCACCTGGGCCCGATGGGCTCACGGCCGAGTTCTACAAAACCTTTAAGAGCCTCTTGGCTCCTCATCTGAGGGACGTGTTTAGTGAATGTTTGGCCTATGGCCTGCTGCCTCCCTCAATGAGAAGGTCAGCTCTGATCCTACTGTCAAAGGGGAAAGATCCGTCTGTGGTGGAGAATTGGCGTCCGATCGCCCTTCTTACCACAGATAGGAAGATACTGGCAAAGATCTTGTTTACACGTCTGTCTGCTTTGGCGGGCAGGATGCTGTCTCCCTCTCAGCACTGCACAATTCCTGGCCGGGGCACTTTTAGTGCCGTCCTGAGCGTCCGGGAGGCTGTGGAAAGGTGCAGGGCTGATGGCAGCGAGCGGTATCTGCTTGCATTGGATCAGGCTAAGGCGTTTGATCGGGTGAACCACGAGTACCTTTGGCTGCTTCTGAGGAGATACGGTCTGCCTGATCAATTCGTTGATTGGCTGCAGGTATTGTATAGGGGAGCTGAGAGCTTCCCTCTTGTCAACGGTTGGGTGGGCCGGGCCTTTGCCGTGGACTCTGGCATCCGGCAGGGGTGCCCGCTGAGCCCCCTCCTGTACATCTTTGCGGTCGACCCCTTCGTAAGGAGGCTAGACTGCGGGCGTCTGGGGGGGGTTCCGGTGGGACCTGTCGGGGGTCCGGTTTCGGCGGTGAGGGTTGTGGCCTATGCGGACGACGTCTCGGTGGTGGTATCTGGTCGTGAGGAGGCCCATTATGTGGAGTCCCAGATCGGGTGCTACTCTGAGGCGTCAGGCTCGCTGGTCAATTGGGACAAGAGTGAAGTTTTCTGGTTGGGGAAGGAGGGGGAGCAGTTCCCCCTTCCGGACGTGTTCCCCACGCCCGTACCAGAGATTCGAGTTCTTGGCATTCATTTCGGCCCGGGTGATTATCCCAAGCTAAACTGGGAGCGCAGGCTGGTGAGTGCCACTCGGAAGGTGAAGGCCTGGAAAGGTTGGAAACTTTCCCTGAGGGAAAGGGTAAGCTTGGTCAAGACGTACTTATTGCCTGAGTTTCTCTTTGTAAGCTATGTGTGTCTTTTGCCAGCATCTCTCTATGCTCGGGTCTATGGTCTGTTCTTCCTGCTGTTGTGGGGAAGCAGACTGAACCTGATCAAGAGGGAGGTCACATACCGCCAGCGACGGCAAGGTGGGTTGGACATGGTCAACCCGGTGGTGTTCTTTGTCACCATCTTTGTTAAATACAATTTGCAGTCCATATTTGTGGACGAGCCTTCCTGGTGGGAGTGTTCATGCAAGGACTGGCTCTTGCTGTTCTTGAGGCAGTGGGGGGAGGGGGGGAGGCCCGGCGATCTGAGGAGATCGCATGGGTATCTCCCTTCCTATGTCCCCCTGGCATTAAAGGTACTGAGGCAGTGGCGGATAACTGCCCTGGAGGTGGGCTCTTTGGGTCGGCGGGAGCTGTACCTGAGGGTCATGGCCTCGGACATTTTGAAGCCCCTGTCTTTGAGGGACTGCCCTGAGAGGGTCCTCACGGAGGGGCTAGCCCTCTTGAATTCTTCTAGAATTCCAAGTAAGTTTTGGGATCTCGCATGGAGGTCGTTCCATGGACGACTCTATGTCCGTGCGAATCTCAAATACAGGAACCTGGGGGACAGGGACTGCCCCCGTCAGGAATGTGGTGGGACATTGGAGACCATGGACCATTTTCTGGTCCAATGTCCCTTCAACATGGAGGTTCTTACGAAGGTAGGGGGTGCCATTGGCTACCCCCGCCTTCCGGCCCTGACCTATGCTGAGCGAGTGTATGGTGATTTTGGGGTCCGCAGGGGATTTGAGTTATCGTCACTTTATTTAGTCAGCCTAGTTGTGCTTTATTACACTTGGCACGCTCGGTGTTTGGTGTCCACTAGGGACAAAATCCTGCCTGTGCATGAGGTGGTGGGCGGTATCTTTCGGGAGTTGGTGAAGGTGCGGGATCTGGAAAGGAGCAGGGTCGGGCCTGAGAGGTGTGCCCATTTATGGAGGGGGTTCCTCTTCCAGCCCCCTTAGGTCACGGCTCTGCCCCTCTCCATGGGTAGGGGCATCTATCCTTTTTCACCCCCTTAGATTTTGTTTATGGTATTTTTTTTTTTGAAATAAGGCTACAGACATGTCTGACTATCATGTTCTTGCTCATACGTGGGTTGTAGGTATTTGTTGTTGTGATGGTGGGGTGTGTTGTGGGTTGGCGATGATCTGGACAGTAGTGGTTTCTATGGACTTTAATATCTCCCTACTGTACCAGTGAGCCGTTTTAAGCGTTTTTTTTTATTATTTTTTTTGGCAATGATCTGGGCAAGCTTTTCTGATGGACTATAAAGACTTTCTCTTGTACCAGTGAGCCTGTTGTAAATACCTGTTCTGGTGCTATTTTTTTTTTTTTCTTTATAGTTATTTCTTGGTGGGTGGAGGTCGGTGATTTGATGGTTTGTGTTTTGTTGTTTGTTTTTGTGTTATTTGGTTTATTTAGTTATTTTGTTTATTTTATATATTTGTTAACCTGTTAATTTGTTTTATAAATAAAAAATTACCCCTCCTCGGTCTCAGTGCAGCTCCTCCCACTGGCAGTAGTTCCAGCTCCTCCCACTCCCTTCAGTTTGCATCCTGCTGGAGAGGAGTGAAGACCTTTTTCCTGAGCTCCTGAGTTCCAGTGCTTCCAGCCACCAAGACCAGCCTCCAGCCCCAGCCCCCGGAAGAGGGGAGGGATGGCCTCCCTCAGTCCAGGGGAAGGACCAGCATCCGGCCTCCGGAGGAACCAGCAGCACCTGCCCTCCAGCCAGACCACCACCACCATCAGCAGGGAGGACCGTCTCTTCCTGGGGACCCAAGAAGGACTCTCAGATTGGACCGCTCCCCAGCCAGGTGAGACGGAGGCTAAAGCTAGGAAGAGGCGGGAGAAGATCAAATCCCTGCTGGTGAAGATATCCCAGGCCTGCGTGGAAAAAATGACATCTCTCGCAGGCCTGAGGGACAAGAGGGACAGGTGTGCCAGTACTAGGAGGTCGGAGTTTAGGGGGGCCATCAACACCCTAAACCTAGAAGTTAAAGAAATCTGGGAATATTTGGGGGGGTTTTTTGAACGTGGGGCTGGGGAGGTGAGCTTCTTAGAGGAGCTCAGGAAGACCCTCCAGCAGGCAAGCCGGGAAGGAACCCAGGCGGCGAGGAGGAAAAGCGGGCGATCAGAGTCCCAACCCCCCAAGCAGCCGGGGAAGTCAGGAGAGCCTGGGTGTAGTGGGGGTGGGAGTTCCGGTGGTGCAGGGCCCAGTATGGCCATAAAACCTGGGGAGGGCTCCCGGGAGTCAATCCCTCGGTCCGTGAAAGGGACTGGGGGGTTGGCTAGGTCGGGGGAGTCCAGTGATCCTGGAGGTCGCAGGGCCCAAGCGCCGCCGGAGGTACCCCCCCGGCGTCTACAGGTCAGCATGCCCAGGCTCCCTCAGGATGGTCACGCTGCTGCTGCTGCTGCTGCTGTGGAAGCCCACTGTGTGCCTGTCTCCAGGACCCCCCAGCCTGCAGTAGAGCGGGAGGACCTGGTAAGTGCAGCGCCAGTGACTGCTCCTGCGGCTAGTGAGCCATCGGGTGAGAGGCAGGTGCATGGCGGTGAAGTAGAAGTTCAGACAGCAGCAGGAAAAATACTTGTTTGCAGTGTGGCCAAGATGGCGCCGGCTGCTGGGGGAGGAGCAGCTGAGGCCAGCATCAGGGACCCAGAAGTGCCCCCCCCGCGAACCGGAAGTGACCCCCCCCCCCCCCCCCGCGCGCGAACCGGAAGTGACCCCCCCCGCGAGTTTGCAGCCAGTGTCACCGGCTTGGAGGACCCGGGGGATGAGAGGTCGGGTGTAATGGACAGTAGAATGGACGGTATAATGGACGGTATGTTGCCTACCCCCCAGGTCCCCATGAACATAACCACAGGCCCCGAGGGGCTCCCTGCAGCACAGGCGGGGTGGGGGGAATGTCAGGTGGGACCCCTCCCGGTGGACTGTGTAGCCTATGACTTTATCCGGCAGTTGGAGGGGTCCCAGGGGGGCATCCCCCCAGTACAGGTTGAGTCCCAAGGGGCTGGTGAGATTGCAGAGGGGTGGGGGAGTTTGGTGGGGGTGGTACCCCCCTCTGCTGTGGTCCCGGGGGGGGGGAGCCTGTAGTCAGGCCAAAGGTGGTGGGTCAGGGTGGTCAGGGTATATCAGCGGGGGTGGGTGCAACACCACCGGCAGGGATGGGGGCCCCCCCGTCCCCCCCCACTTCTGGAGGTGCTGAGGGGGGTGCCCCACTTCCGGAGAACATCTTTCGGGGGTCTCCGGAGGCCAACTTATTGTCTGCCCTAAAGGGGGGTCGCTCTTTCGCCCAGGTGTTGGGCTCTCGTGCCCCTCTGGACCACCTGTACAGCCGGTTTGGCGCCCAGAATTTCCGCGCCCCCCCTGCTGACCAGGAGAGGACGCAGGGGTCAGCGTGGACGAGGGGTACAGGTGGTCCAGAGAGGAGGCGTAGGAATGTTGTCCAGCTTCGGTACGAGGGTCCGGACCCCTGCCCCGCTCGAGGTGAGGTGGTGGGCCTGGTACTCTCCTTGGGTTTTGGGGTGGATGACCTTTTTGCTGTTATCCATCCCACCAACACACGGGGGTTTGATATAAGTTTTGTCACTCCCGTGTGTATGGAACGCTTTATCACCAGCTTTGGGTTGGTGAGGGGCGTTGACCCTTGGAAGAGGTACAGGCTCATTCCCATCTCCAGGCAGGAGGAGGTTAAGAACATCACCATCCTGGTGAGGAATGAGTCGCTCCCTCCGGAGGACATTGCCACCTGGCTCGGGAGGTACGGGCAGTTGCAGACCCCCCTGAGGAAGAACCTTGATGAGCGCGGGGTCTGGACCGGGGCTTGGTTGACCAGGATCCGGCTCAAGAGGGAGGGCAACAGTGTTGCCCACCTCCCTGGCAGCGCCTTTCTAGGCAGAGAACGGATCCTGGCGTTCTACCCGGGACAGCCCCGTCGTTGCTTCAAGTGCGGCAGCCCGACCCACATGAGCTCGGACTGCACGGTGGTCAGATGTGGCCGGTGCCACGAGTTTGGCCACCAGTCCGAGTCATGTGGGAAGATATGCTGCAACTTGTGTGGTGAGATGGGGCACCCATTTAGCAGGTGTCCCAAAGCATATCGGGGTTCTTCCTCAGGGGGGGGACCTCCCGGGCCGGGAGCGGCCGAAGCCCCCCCGGCGAGTGATGGCCGGGGGGGTGGGGATCCTGGAGCCCCTAGTACTGCTCCGGAGGGACCAACAGGCCCATTGCCTCAAAGAAGGCGGAGCAGGCGTGGGCGTGGGGCTCCCCCCCCGGGGGACACGGGCTCGGTTGGTCAGGAGGCTCCCGATCCTCCGGAGGGCGGAGCCGGTGGGGAGGAGTCGGGGAGGCCTGGGGGTCCCGGGCCTGAGGGTCCGGGGCCCAGGCCTTCCCCTCCTAATGTTGCAGGGCCGATCCCCATCCCCCTCCCCCTCGTACTCCCCCCCCCCCTCGTCCCCCCCCTCCCAAGTCCCGTCCCCCCCCTCCCCCTTTTTCTTCCCGTCCAGCTAAGTCTGGTCCCCCCCCTGTCCTCTCCCTGTCTCTGGCCCCCCTCCTGCCTCTTCCATTCCCCCCCTTCTGGACCCAGAGTCTCCTCTGGCCCTGTGGCCATGGAGATGGAGACTGCTCGAGCCTCATCCAAGAGGGAAATCTCGAGCAGCGGGTCCGAGGAGGGGGGTGGTGTAGTCATCTCGGAGAGGTGGCAGGAGTGGGAGCAGGTGAGACGCAAAAAGAAGAAGGGGAAGGCTGCCAGATCTGGGGGCGGGAAGTCCCCAGTGAAGGGTGGGGTTCCCCCAGGGGCACGAAGTGGGGTGTCCCTGGGGAACCCGTTTGGTATCCTCTCCTCCTCCTCGGGCTCAGAGGAGGAGGAAGTGTAAATATGTAAATATGTTTTTGTGTTTGTAGTATGAAGGAGAACGTGACCACTTTCAATCATTCTGATGGCGGTACCCTCTCCAATACGGCTTGCGACCATTAATGTCGCAAGTATTCGTTCTGCAGGAGCTCGTTTTATGGCCTTCGATTTTCTCAGCCGTGTTGAAGCTGACATTTTGTTTTTGCAGGAGACCTGGCTGGCATCTGTGGCAGAGATGCATCTAGCAAAGAGGGAGTGGAGATGTGGGCCCTCCCTCTGGTCTCTTGCGGCCGAGCCCTGCAGTGGGGTTGCGGTCCTTTTTAAGACTGGTCCGGTGGCTTGCCGGCGAGTGATTGAAGTGGAGATCGGTAGATGTCTGGTGGTGGACGCTGTCGTGAGGGGACAATTCCTCCGGCTCATAAATTTTTATGGGCCTCAAACTAGGAGGGAGAGGAGGAGCCTCCTTACGGCGGTTAAGCCTTATCTTTTTACGTCCCAGCAGGTGATTTTTGGTGGCGATTTCAATATGATCACTAGGCCCAAAGACCGGGCAGGTGCCGCCAACCCTCTGGGATATGATAGTATTTTTTTGAATAACGTAGTGAGGGAGGCCAGGTTGGTGGATGTGCACGTTCGTCACCTCCCCAACCTCACTGGTTTCACATTTTCCCGAGGTAGTAGTAAGAGTAGATTAGATAGGTTTTTTTTTAAAGGAGGACTCTGTCTGCTCGGCTCCTGAGCTGCAGTCGGTAGAGTTCTCCGATCACTGTATGGTATCTGTGGCCCTGAATGTCGCTGACACTCCTCAGAAAGGGAGGGGTTTGTGGCGCCTGAATGGGTCGCTACTGGAGGATCCTGAGGTTAGGGAAGCCTATGAGGTTTTCTTCCTGGGCCAGACCTCGCTCCTTGAGGGCAACTGCTCCCGCCTTGAGTGGGAAAATCTCCACGTCCAAGTCCTGGATGGGATGTACGACCCTCGTCCAGGCAGAAAAAATCGAAGGGGGCGGCGGCGGAAGACAGCGACGAGAAGGCCTGGCCCCCGCGGGTGGTGGCCCGCGGCGGAAGACAGCGACGAGAAGCCCGGAGAGTGGCGCCCTCTGGCGGAAGACGGCGAAAGAAGCCCTGGCCTCGGGAGGAGCCAGGCAGAATCGGAGGAGCCCGAGGTGGGGCGACACCCCCAATGCTCTCCACCATTTCCGCCGGCCCCCACCGATGTGAAAGAGCTTAATTTGGGGTGGGGGCCTGGCCGAACATGGCGGAGAGCATCGGTGGGTGTCTCTCTCCCCGGCGGAAGACAGCGACGAGAAGCGTCCAAGTCCTGGATGGGATGTACCCTCATCCAGGCAGAAAAATTCGAAGGGGGCGGCGGCGGAAGACCCTCGAAGTTAAAAAATGTTTCACCAGGTGAATGGGTAGGGGTACGATGTACCCCATACTCATTCACATAGGGTGGGGGGCCCGAAATCTGGGGGCCGCCTTATTAAAGGGGGCTCCCAGATTCTGATTGGCTCCCGCCCACATACCCCGACAACCAATGACTAGGGTTGTCGGGAAGAGGCTCTTGTCCCGATCGACATGGGGACAAGAGTGCTTTGGGGTGGGGGGGCAGTGCCCCCCTCCCCCAAAGCACACACTCCCCCATGTCGAGGGCATGTGGTCTGGTACGGCTCAGGAGGGGGGGGGGGGGGCGCTCGCTCGTCCCCACCCCCATTCCTGTCCGGCCAGACTGCATGCCTGGGATGAGGGCTTGGTACGGATCTGGGGGGGAACCCCACGCCGATTTTGGCGTGGGTTAACCCCTCACGTTCCGGTCCAAGCCGAAGAGCCTATTGTACCCCTGGGGGGGAAGCCGCGCCGGTTTCAAATTTGAAATTTGGCGCGGAGTTCCCCTTCAGTGTCAGCGCAGCCCGAGAACAGCTCGGAGCTTCCCGTGCGTCGCTTCAGGCAGTGCAAACACTGCTACGCCCCTTGGTATTTACCAAGAATTTCCCAGCGTACTGAAGAGGCGCGCGGAAAGCCCCGATTTTTCCCTCTGCGCATGCCCAGTATGCAAATGAACCTTCCGAGGTTCTGGCGTACTTGGCAACCGCATGGGGATCGGGTCCCAAAAGTCACTTTCGCTTTCAATTCGGCCCGCCACACACGTTTAAACACATGTCACTACACTTCCCCTGCATCACCCCCCTCCCTCCCCTAATAAACTCCCGCCCGAATCCCCGATGTTTACATAACTAAATGCCGCACACCAGCTCTGTACTGGCGTGCCGTGCGCCCTCTCCTGGGCGCATTAGGCAGTTTAGTAAATGAGGAAACACGCTGCACTGGCAGCGTGTTTCTTTTGTAAATGTCAAAAACAGTTTTACTCCTGCTTGTGCACCATAAGTCATGGCGCACAGGCTTGGTAAATCAGCCCCATAGAGAGATGTGTTACTGTCAGGACACTGAGAGCGGGGGAAGTGCCGTGGATATGTAATTTAGGGCCTCTTCCTAAGGCTGTCTTAATACACAGGCACCTCTGAGAACTGCCCAGGGGTCCTTGGTGCTTGGGGGGGCCTAGAAGTTTCCTCCCACTGCTCCCAGCAGTACTCTGGTAACAAGTTCCCCTCACTTTGGCCGGTTCTTTCTATACAGGTCAGTTCTGTCGTGTATCTTGTGTCAATGCTTCCTAATGTCTGCCTCTCTCCCTCCCCGGCATCTTCCTTCCCACCTCAGCCACTATCTCTTCCTGCTTTCCTTTCATCCTCACACAGGTCACAACCTTCTCTGCCTGTCACACTGCTCTTCTCCCACATGTTAACCCTCTCTGCTCGCAGCCTCTTCTACAGCCCTCCAGACATTCTTTTCCTGACACTTTACAAAAAATTGTCCCTCACTTCCCTCCCTTCCCGGTCTTCTTCTCTGCAGACACTTCACCTTCACACAGGTGTGTGCCCTCCCCCCTACACAAACACCATTACTGGCTGGATTTCCCCAACACTGAATCTTTACTAGTTATTGGAATCTCCCCCTCTCCCCCTCCCTGACAGAAAGCCTATTTGCTTTTATTATACTGTGGCTATTCCTCACCAGCCAACAGTATTCCTCATGCACATCACTGACCATCCCTCTCCAGTCCCCTCCACCCCATCTATATCCCCCTTCCCTCATTCTATCACAAATCATCCTCCTCTTTTTTTTTTTATCCCTATACAGACCAGAATTTCCCCAGTCTCACTCCAGTTCCCCTCTACCCATCCCCCATCTACTACCCACCTCCACCCCTCCTCCTTCTCCCTTACACAATGGTTCCCATCTCCATACCCCCCTATTTTTTTCAGGGTTAAGGAAGAACCCCAAAGTGGAGCATCCTATTGCTGCTAATGTTTGTGTGGGTGGGATGTGTACTGCGCCAATCCCTGCTGACTCTCCTCTCCGTTCCAATGAGATTGGCACAGTACACATCCCACCCACACAAGCAGCAGCAGTAATAAGATGTTCTGCAGAGTTAAGGAAGAACCCCAACCGAAGTGCCAGAAGAGACCCAGAAACTCTGGAGGGGAAGGTAGAGGGGGAGCTGTTCTTCCATTTGTATATTTAGCCCAGTGGCAGCCTGCCAGAATCTGTAAAGTCAGCTTCACTGCACAGCTCTTCTTCAGGAGACCATATCTGTATAATATGTTACTGCCCCTACACTGTACCCTATACTGTACCCTCCTGCCCCCTGTACTGTGGCCACTTACCCTCCCCCTGTACTGTACCCTCCTAACCACTGTACCACTGTACTGTGCCCTCCTCCCCACCCATACTGTGCCCTCCTGCCCCCCCGTACTGTACCTTCCTGTGTCCTTTCTGTGACCCCCTGTATTGTACCCTCCTACCTGCTGTACCGAGACATCCTGCCCTCCTGTTCTCCCCCCATAAGTTTGTAAGTTATGTTGTGTTTGTGTCCACTAATGATGATTTTTGTGTATTTATTTTTCGAAAATATTGTTTTGATATTTTTTAGGGGGGCCCTGTCAGGTAAGCTGTACGGGGCCCCGTGATTTCTAACAGCAGCCCTGAGTACCGTATAGACCAAATTTTGAATAACTGTTACTGATTGCTGCTTTTTGTTGTAGGGCTTGAATTTTCAATTGCAGCATAGTAGACCAGACATTCAGCAGCACTACTGCATGTTTGTAAGATATAGCTATAAATTTATTTTACTGTAAATCATTTATTTTTCTGTAGGCCTCATTTTATATTTGCAATTGCAGCATATCAGACCAAACACTAAAAAACAGTGTTGCGTGTCTGCATTAAAGCCATAAACTACTTCTACTATTCACCATCCTTGTTTTGAGCTGTGGGGCTTATTCTATAACATTTGCAATTGAAACATGTTGGGCCAAGCATTGAACACCAGTGCTGCCTGTCTGCACAGTATAATCCTAACCTACCTTTACTGTTCACCACCATTGCTTTGTGCTGTGAGGCTTATTCCACTACATTTGCAATTGCAGCATATTAGACCACGCATTGAACAGCACTGCTTTAATGTCTGCAGAGTATAGCTGTAAACTGTAGACATGTTTACTTAATTATCATTGTTTTGTGTTGTGGGACTCATTTTACCGCATTGCAACTGCTGCATATTAGTCCAGGTATTAAGCAGCAGTGCTGCCTTTCCACACATTATAATTGTCATCTACTTTTACTGTACATCATTATTGCTTCGTGCTGTGGAGTTTAATTTCCTACATTTCCGATTTGCAGAATATTAGATCTGGCACTGAGCAGTAGTAATGCTGCTTGTCTGAATAGTATAGCTGTACAATACCTTTTTTTGTTCATCAATGTTTGTGCTGTGGGTGTTACTATACTACATTTGCAACATATTAACATTTGATATTTGATCTTCGGTTAGTATCCTAGGTCTGTGGAGGCTCCATTGCATTCTGCATTTAAATACTGAATCTCCTGACCAGTTTCATGACTTTAATGTATTGGTTCTATTTGGGCTTAGATGTCCACTACTAAGGCACACAGCATTTCCATGCCTAGTGCATAGTACGGTTTCCTAGGACCCCCAGTGATCCCATTCATATCCTACTATAAGTGTAACAGTCTATACAGTTTCTTTGATTGGTTTGGTCTGGATCCTTTAGGTTTACACTGGCAATGGACATTCATTGGAGCAAAGTATGGAAATGAAGGGAAAGATGTATGTAGTGTAATACTGTGAGATTTAAAAAGGTCCAATATTATTACACTTACATCAAAATTGTTAAAATCGTACAAAAAACGCCGCCTTGGCATACAAACAGCCTTCACAGAATCTCCTTAGCTTGACACGTTTCACTCCTCCCACTGGGCGTCTTTAGAAGCTTTAATTTTTTTTTCATAGGGACAGTGCCTTGCTCTGCTACAACATATATATATATATATATATATATATATATATATATATGTATATATTTATGTATGTATATTTTGTATACCTGCATTTTGTATTTAAGCTATCTGTATTGGTGTATGAAATAAATCCTTTACATACACACAGTGCATGTTTGCTTCCATTTTGCATGCTTCAAATAAAGTCCCAAAAGCCTCTTTGTTTTTTGTTTTCTCTCAAAATTTCGGATGGAGGCTTTGGACTTACATGTCCTATACCTCATTTAAAATCCCAACCCCTTTTTTTCTTCTTTAAAGGTGCCACATTATGGCCCCTAAATAGAGCTGACAATCAGAACAAAATATTATTTATTTTTCCTTTGATCTTCAGCACTATCTAGTGACCATAATGAAGTATTTTCCTGCTTCAATTTATTTTATATGAATTAATGAAATTTTACCCGAAAACGAAAGAGTCAAAAAACAATCAATTTTCCTCCCTTTCACACAGAAGGAATGGACACGTCGTTTGATACGATCAATAGCTCTGCATTTTGTTTTATAAATACAATGATTAGGGTGCATATATTTGTAGTCACTGTTCGGACAGTTCTAAAGGGGGCTGCCATTTCTTAACCACTTGACCACTGGGCATTTAAACCCCCTTCCTAACCAGACCTAAGAGAAAAAAAAAGAAAAAAAATTCTGTAAAAAATATGCATTTTTCTTTTTTTCTGTTATAAAATGTTGCTAATTAGTATGGAGGGATGGATGAGTATTGATGGCCGAGTATGGATGGAGGGATGGATGAGTATTGATGGCTGAGTATGAGTGGCGGGATGGCTGAGTATGGATGGAGGGATGGATGAGTTTGGATGGAGGGATGTATCAGTATGGATGAGTATTGATGGAGGCATGGATGAGAATTGATGGCTGAGTATGGATGGAGGGATGGCTGAGTATGGATGGAGGGATGGATGAGTATGGATGGAGGAATGGATGAGTATGGATGGAGGGATGGATGAGTATGGATGGAGGAATGGATGAGTATGGATGGCTGAGTACTGATTGCTGAGTATGGATGGATGAGTATTGATGGCTGAGTAATAGAGGGATGGCTGAGCATGGATGGATGAGTATTGATGGTTGAGTAATAGAGGGATGGCTGAGCATGGATGGATGAATGGCTGGGATGAGTGGGGCAAATGTAACAGAGCAATGCTGTGGGCACTACACATCCAGCCCACGGTGCCGCTACAACTGATCTCTCCCCCTCTCCTCTCACACTGTACTGATCGGTGTCATGACTCCGGTTTATTTACAAGTGATCACTCCGTCATTTGACAGAATAGCGTAAGGGATGGTTATAGTACCTGGTAAGGGAATCCCCCCAAGGCCCTCAGAAATAGTGTCCCTACTGGAAAATTTCAGGGTAGGTCTTAAACAGGAAGGGGTGTGACCTTGGCAGGAAGAGGTGGACCATATTTAAATTAAGGGTTGCACGTGTTTAGTTAGGCCTAGGGCAGCACAAAACCTAAATACACCACTGAGTAGGAGGTGGGGAAAATTAGCTGCAGTACATTAAAGAAGTGGTAGTGGAGTGGATGGCTAGCATGGGTCCCTCAACCCCCAATGAGCAGTCAGTAACTGATTTCTACTGCCATGTTAGATACAGTCAGTATAGAGTTTTCAGGATATTAGAATGTAGAACCAAACATGGTCAGTCATGCAGGGACTTGTACTGAATAACAGTGTTGTAAACCATTCTTACTGTTCATTGCTTTGTTTGATGGAGCTCATCTTACTGCATTTACAGTATGTTACAGTATGTTAGACCAGGCAGGAAGGTAGTGAGTGTTGCATAATTTGATACTTTTATTTAACCGCTTGCCGACCAGCCGCCGTATAACTATAACAGTTATACGGCGGCAGGTCGGCACTCCTGCGCGAGAGCCCGTAGCTCTAAGTCGCCACTTTCGACGGCCACTAGGGGGCGCCTGCGCGCCGCCGGCAGCCTGCGCGCGCACCCCCCGCTCTCCTCCGAGTCCCGTGCGTGTGCCCGGCGGGCACGATCGCCGCCGGGCACACGCGATCGCTCGTTACAGAGCGGGGAACGGGAGATGTGTGTGTAAACACACAGCTTTCGTTCCTATCAGCGGGGGAAACGCTGATTTTCTGTTCATACAATGTATGAACGGAAGATCAGTGATTTCCCCTAGTAAGTCCACCCTCCCATACAGTTAGAACACAAATAGGAACACACTTAACTCCTTCCCTGCCCCCTAGTGTTAACCCCTTCACTGCCAATGGCATTTTTATAGTAATCCAATGCATTTTTATAGCATTGATCGCTAATAAAATGCCAATGGTCCCAAAAATGTGTCAAAAGTGTCCGAAGTGTCCGCCATAAGGTCGCAGTACTGAAAAAAAACGCTGATCGCCGCCATTACTAGTAAAACAAAAAATAGTAATAAAAATGCCATAAAACTACCCCCTATTTTGTAAACGCTATAACTTTTGCGCAAACCAATCAATAAACGCTAATTGTGATTTTTTTAATGAAAAATATGTAGAAGAATACGTATCGGCCCAAACTGAGGAAAAATTTTTTTTTTTTTATATATTTTTGGGGGATATTTATTACAGAAAAAAGTAAAAAATATTGCATTTTTTTCAAAATAGTCACTCTATTTTTGTTTATATCGCAAAAAATAAAAACCGCAGAGATGATCAAATACCACCAAAAGAAATCTCTATTTGTGGGGAAAAAAAATTTGTTTAGGAGCCACGTCGCACGACCGCGCAATTGTCAGTTAAAGCGACGCAGTGCCGAATCGCAAAAAGTGCTCTGGTCGTTGGGCAGCAATATGGTCCGGGGCTAAAGTGGTTAATGTCCACTCTTGCCATGCTAAGTGGGGCTTATTTGACTCCAGTTATTCCATATTAGATCAGGCAGTAAAAAAAGTTCACATTTTTAAGGAGTTTTTAATTTTGCTAATACATGTGACAGCTTCCTGCTCATGGTTCCTAGTTGTTAGGGAGCCATTGCCAGCTTCCTGACAACTAGTGACATATATCTCCCCTGTCCATTCAGCGGTCAACTGGGGATTCGCCATGTGTCAGAGTAGTATGGATTTTAATGGAGGACCCAATGCAAAAAAAAAAAAAACATTGGGTCCCCCCACAAAATTCACGAGACCGTAATATAGTCATGCAGCGTGACAATCTAGGAAAGGGGAGAAGGGGTCTGATAAACCACCTCTCATGAACGGATACAAGTACTGTACCAAGGTTGTAGGAAAGAGGCTTTTGTCCTCACCACCATGGGTCCAAGGGTCCAATACATTATTTTTGTGTGGGTCCCCCATTAACATCTATACCCGAATCTCATATAGGATAAGGGTCTGGTTTTAGCTATTTAACCACTTCAATACAGGGAATTTTTTTACCCCCTTCCTGTCCAGACCAATTTTTAGTTTTCGGCGCTGTCGCACTTTTAATGTCAATTGTGCGGTCATGCGACGTGGCTCCCAAACAAAATTTACGTCCTTTTTTTGCCACAAATAGAGCTTTTGTTTGGTGGTATTTGATTACCTCTGTGGTTTTTATTTTTGCGCTATAAAGAAAAGAGGAGCGACATTTTTTTTTTCCTCAGTTTAGGCCGATATGTATTCTTCTACATATTTTTGGTAAAAAAACGCAATAAGCGTATATTGATTGGTTTGTGCAAAAGTTATAGTGCCTACAAAATAGGAATTTATGGCATTTTTTTTTTATATTATAGCACCACTTTAGACGACATCTATTGACAAAAAGCTTAAGGTGGAGTTCCGCACACGCACGCTGCGTCATTTCCGGGTTGTGAGGAGATCGGGTGGAATGCAGCTTGGGACGCACACTGCTTATCCCGGCCTCTGACAGGCTCATTCAACCCAGGGTTTTTTAGTATATGTATCAGGAATATTTGTCATGATCCATGTCATGGCTTTGGTCACCTGCTGGTGGCACTGTTTATCCCAGCAACAGGGGTGCAGTTCTGGTGTCCGCCAGCGGGTGTCTCCCATGGAATGGACTCCTCACTAATTGGGATGAACTGTTACAGGTGTATATAAGCCCGCCCTGCACTACAATCCAGGCTTCAGTATTTTCCTTGTCAGCCTGTTACCTGCCTGATCTGCTAGCTGGAGCCAACCTGTCCCTGATTTGATCTCTGCCTTGTGCTGGACTCTCCTGATTTGATCCCTGCGCTGTCCTGGACTATGCTTCCCCTTGTTCCTCACATCCCTGCTTGACCTGGTATATATGCTCCCACCTTGTATATATTTGTTGATTATTGGTTTGGGGTTTGCTGTGTTATGCTTGCTTGTCTTGGGGGTTTTACACAATTGTTTCACGTGTGCTTAACCCTTATTAAACGTATATTTTGTCACTATCCTGGTGCCTATTGACCTATTGCCTAGTATTGGATGCCTGCATAGGCACCCCTTGACAATATTACCAGCTGTTTACAGTTTGATGCTGGAATACCTATTATTTTTTTTAAATAATCGTTTTGGTACTGGACTATTGGAACCCTTGTCTCTTCCTATAAGGATTCATTGCTGAGAAACTGTTACCATAATACCAGCCTCGCTCAGGACTTGGGAACACAGAATATTATCTAGCGGGAAGGTTAGGAGGTGAGCTGATGGGGAGACGCTTCAGGACTCCAGCAGTTTCAGACACTACATGCCATTTACCCCTATAGGGGTGTTGAGGACCCAGGTCGGGGAGCACGTAAGTCACTTGATTACCTGCTTCTAGTACACCAAGTCACTTTGGAGTTTTTCACAGAGAATGAACTTGTCATGAGGATTTTTTTAATTAACTAATTTAGCATTTTCTTCTGTTATATAATAACTTTGCTGGACAGTACTCTATACAATATGTGTATGCACTATTATTGGACTATTTACACATAACTATATTTTTCTTATATGCATTTTTTCACTTTTTTTATTTTTTTTCCGTGGTAAACTGCCAGGTCAATTGTTTGTTGTAATCAACTTGTGTTCATGCACTTTTTTCTTTTTTGGCTTCTGGCCATTGCATATAGAGGCTTCATTGCACAGATTATTTATGCACAGCTTTATGGTTTATTACTTACTATTCACTTATTGCTCTTAGAAGTTTTATATTGGAAGACTCCTTCAGGGATGGGTTTTACAACTTACAAGTATTTCTGTCACATTAGTGGGCCTCCCACACTGTCAGGTACCCCAGGTAGCGCCAACACCCCACCTGTGCATTTCACTGCCGCTGGATTGTCACTGGATTGTCAAAAAGGGAAACGTCTGTAAATTTGTAATTGATCTGCAGTACCTGTTGCCAGAAACAGTGGAACTTTGGAAAATCCCGGAAATGTGAAGTAGCATGCCGGCCTGAGTACTGCATCGCGGGGTGTGTCTGGGGAATATTGATGCTAGTACAAGGTCCTGTACCAAAGTGACAAGAATTTAAATTTTTGCTACAAAAGGAAGACTTAAGAGCAAAGAAGATTATCCATTTTTTTTTTTTCTCTTCTGAGAATGTAGTGTAGTATTAAGACCTCTTTCCCATTTACTCAGATACTGAGGGTCAGGCTAAGAACCGATTGCAAGTAAAATACCATAAGCATAGGGGAGATATTTCCGTAATGGCTCATCTTCCAAGACAGAGATCTTCAAATGAAGTGGGTTGTGCAAACAAGCATTATGTGGGAGGGACCAAAGAAAATGGGACAATTGCAACATGTTCCACAAGCCTAAAGCAGAGGAGTTGAGATTGGTGATATAAGACTGATGGATGGACCCACCCAGATGGGCCAAGAAAAGTAGAAGCTCTAACCAAGCCAGGCACCTTTTAAAATTACAGCTATTTATCCTATCACCATTTTAAAAGAGAACAGCAAATCAGCATCTGCTGCAGGTCTTGATGAAGGTCCTGCTGAAATTGTCAGTTGTCAGTGACAGCCAACACCCAGCTCTAATTACTACTTCCCATATTTAATCCCTAGTCTTTAACAATCTTATATTGTTACACTAACAATTTATGCAATTTCTTTTTTCTCCCATGTATGTTGCATTGTAGCATTAAAAGGGTAATAAAGCTCTCCTAAAGGGAACATTGTCACACTAGGACAGGAAGTATGTTAAGGCTGGGTTCACACTATACTACACGACAGCAGTACAACTTTCATCCTACTTTGCTCTGCGACATCTGTCCTACATTGGTCCTACATTGATCCTACATTGGTCCTACATCCATCCTACTTTCATGAACAGGATACTACTTTGAACCGACTTTGTGATAGTCTGACTTGTTCTTTGACCAATCAAAACAATCCCAGAGTGAGATAAATTCCTTTTACTGCTGCTGTAATCATATGTCGGATGTCTGATAAGGACAAGGCTCCTACTTTGGTCCGACTTCAATGATATTCAATGGGCTGAAGTAGAATCAAGGTCGGACCAACGTAGTACAGGGAGCGTTTTCAAAGTCGGACAAACTTGTGTCGGATCGGTTAAGACAGCTCTCATAGGGAAACATTGATTTTCACACGTCATGTGACATGAGCTCCTAATGTCGGAGTGTTTGTCGGACAAGTGTAAACCCAGCCTCAGGGCAGAATCAACAGGTATAACTAAAGTAAAAAAGAAAAAGAAATGATAGGCTGCAGGAACCTATTTTTGTCTTTGGATATAGATATGCTTAAAACTTCTAACATTCTACATATGTTCACTAATATATTTTGCATGTAAGGTTAATAGTTAACTATGTATTAAAAATCAGCATATTTGCTTTCCATGTGTATTGATTTTTATTGTTTTAATTATTTAATGTTAATAGCACAGACCCTGGCAAATTTCTTAAATAGTTAGGAGGGATACTTTAAGAAACATATGAAGAAGCTAGGCTATTAATATATATTTTTTATATTAACATGATGTTTCAGTAGGATATAATATTATGCTTCCAGATTCATGATTCTAGAGTCAGTTTCAAGCATTGTTTCTAGAGTCAGAATCATAGCCAAACGAATCAACTAATTTCAGAGAATATAACAGAATTTGTTCCGTTACCAGACATAAATAAATGGAATGCCATCAGATTATTGTCATGTTACACAGACACAGTTACACAAAGCACATTATTATAGAAATCATTTCAAGAAAACTATTCTATTGTAAGTCAGTTTCACATATAGTCCAAATATGCTTGAAGCCCTGGCAGCTAGAATCTGCTACACTATTATTTCAGCAGAAGAACACATTTAAAGTTAAACACACATATTGATAGACTCTTAGGGACAGATTCTCATATCTGGCGGCGTATGCTATTTACACTACTCCATCGCAACTTACAGGAGCAAGTGCCATATTCTCCAAGCACTTGCTTCGTAATTTGTGGCGGCGTAGTGTAAATGGCCCGGCATATCCACGCGTAATTCAAAGGGGGCGGCTTGTATTTAAATTAAGCACGCCCCCGCACCGAACGAACTGTGCATGCGCCGGCCGTAAACGTAGCCCAGTGCGCATGCTCAATAGTATGCCGCAAATACATTGGTTTCGACGTCAACGTAATTAACGCACAGCCCTATTCGTGACGAGTTATGTAAACAACGTAAACGATGGAAAAACACGACGCTGTCCTGACGTCCAGCTAACTTAACATAGCGTACGCCGGACCTACGCAAGGTTACCCCTCATATAGCATGGGTAACCTTATGCTTACACAAACGACGTAAACTACGACGACGGCGCGCAAGTCGGATCTAAGCAAAATCTATGCGTAGCTGATTCTAAGAATCAGTAGCTTAGATACACAGCAGGAAAAACGGAGATACGGCGGCGTATATGGAGCTACGCCGTCGTATCTCATATGAGAATCTGGCCCTTAAAGTGTATGTAAACTCCAACAATGTACTGTTATTTAGGCCATTTGTTCTGATAACTTTTTAATTGATAGTGTTTAAAAAAAAATACCTTGCCAGAATCTTGTGATCTGACCATTTTCATTTACATTGTTCTCATCCATCTCTGAGGACTACAGATTCCATAATCCTATCTTGTTTCTGCTGTCCTGATTTATCAGGGTGAGTGAGGGTTGTCCTTCTAGGACTTTATGCTGACATACTGTAACTAGTGGTATCAAAATATGCTGCTATTAGCCAATAATTGCCTTCTTTCTTAAATATATATATTTTTTTTTAACTACATAAAATGTACACTTTTTCTGACACACTTTCCAATCTTATACTGTAGATGATCAAATACATCATAAATGTTATCATGGTTATTTCAAGTGTAGCGAACTGGACAGAGTCCATGGGATAACTAAGCTTACTGTAGGCCAGTCCATATTATTGCTCATATATTTTTTCCAGGTTCTCCAAGCAGGCACATTTGTGAATGCCTCATATGGTAAGAGGTTATATGCATATCTGCTTGATCATTTATTTATTTATGCATGTAGATTAAAATATGATTGTAACAGAATGGCCCGTGACACCCAGAGACTTTTGAAGGATTGGGGTACTCCTGTGCCAGCGTCACTGATGACTCTTGGGTCTAGGGTCAGCCTGTGCCCCTTTTGGGCATAGGGTGACTGAGGAATGATAATTCATTTATTGCAGGATATCTTACAAGTTGTTGATTTACTCTGACCCAACCGGTCAATAGTGACTCATTCCTCTGTGTAACCTAGACTGTTAAGATGCTAATTAGGTCTGCTTCCAAGACCTGTTCATTGTGTATGCTAATGACACTGTTCTGTGTGAAAGTCTATGGATGATTAGGTGTGGAATGTGACCTCTCAGGTGTAGTAATTAGGTTATGTTAATTATGTCAGACCAGTGCCAGAGTGTCTATCTAAAATGTATATTGAAACCCTATTGTGTGATGTTGGGGGGTGGAGAGTTTCATTGTCCCTGTGATTAACTGTGAAATGTTTGTAACTATATAAGACTCAGGCCGCGTACACACGATCAGTTCAACCCGATGAGAATGGCCCGACGGACCGCTTTCATCGGGTCACCGCTGAAGTGGCCTGATGGTCTGATGTGCATACACACTATCAGTCCAAAATCTGATCGGGTCAGAACACGGTGACGTAGAACACAAGAACGTGCTGAAAAAAACTAAGTTCAATGCTTCCAAGCATGCGTCGACTTGATTCTGGTCCGATGCTTTTGCGTACTAACCATCGTTTTGGTCTGATGGTCAGGCGTCCATCAGACCGATTTTTAAAGCAAGTTTTAGAACTTTGGTCCAATGGACGATGGTCCGATGGGCCGTACACACGCTCGGTTTGGATCGATGAAACTGGCCAGTTTCATCAGACCAAACCGATCGTGTGTAGGCGGCCTGAGAGTTACCATTAAAAGCATTCATACATACAGAGTTGAGTTTTGTTATTCTGGGAAATGGAATGGTTTGTCGGATAAGCTGTCTTGGGTTGATGGAAGATCGTAAACGGTGGTGACCGTTACAATGATCCAGTATAAACTTTTGCAATTTTCCTGCTTCTGCTTTAAAATACGCAATATTTACTTATGCAAAACATTGGGGTTGATTTACTAAAACTGGAAAGTGCAAAATCTGGTGAAGTTCTGAATAGAAATTAATCATCTTCCAGGTTTTTCTGTCAAAGCTTAATTGAAAAAGCTGAAGTTAAAAGCTTATTGGCTACTAAACACAGCTGCACCATATTTTTCACTCACCAGTTTTAGTAAATCAACCTCATGGTATTGGAAGAGTCATTAAGCACCATGCAGCGTTAACAGCATTGAAAGTGCAAGTGGAGCAATCAGGTTGAAAAAAGACACACGTCTGACACACCCCTTGGACTCTGACAGGAATGGTCATGCACTGTTAGAGCTCCGCTCTGTGTCAGAAGAACAGCTACAGAATACCCGAAGCCCGGTGGTCCCAGTCACACAGAAATACACCGGACACCTCCTGGAATTCAGAGGTACAGTTTTGGGCAAAACTATGGTGATGGGAGGCACACGCACCAAAAACAAAAACCCCTCTATTAAGGAACCCAAAGCGATGGCCGCAGCTAAAATTGCACCGGTGTCATTCTCCTCGAAAGACTCAGCGCCCTCACAGAAACACCAACCTATACATACAGACTCCCCTAGCGAGTCGGACTCAAAAACAAATGACATACAGTGTATTTCACAAGACTCCCCAGCCTCTCCTGCTTTATTAAGGCAGTTTGAAAAAATGCTTAACAAAGCTCTGAGGCAAACCTCAGAACATATCACAAAGAACCTCACAAAAGAGATAAGGGAGCTGGGTAGCCGGACAGAAGCGCTGGAAACCAGAGTGGATGAGATTGAAAACTCAGCACATGACTACATGGCTGAACTGGAAAATCTTAAGGAGGAAAATTTAACTTTACAATCTAAACTGGAAGATTTTGAGAATAGGGCCAGACACTCCAACATTCGCATCAGAGGTATACTAGAGTCAGTGACAGACCTACAAGATACCATTACTGCCTTATTTCAGGAACTTCTGCCTACACTGCCAGCAGAACATGTAGAAATGGATAGAATTCATCGCACTCTTGCACCCAAAAAGGCAGAGGGTCCACCACACGATATAATCGCAAAATTTCATTTTTACCGCACAAAGGAGAACCTGCTAGCAGCAGCAAGAGAAAGAAATTACTTATTGTTCCAGGGACATAAATACCAACTTTTTCTGACCTTTCTCAACTGACGATTACCAAACGCTGAGCAATGAAACCCCAGCTGCAGATACTACAAAATCACCACATAAATTACCAATAGGGTTTCCCTTTTTCTATCCGTTTTGCACACCAAGGCTCTAAATTCATCTGTAAATCAGAGGAAGAACTACAGCATACCCAACAAAAAATACATTTGGTGGAACCTGGTCTTGGTCCCAATTCACCATGCAAAAGATCTGCGTCATCTTCACAAAAATCCTCAAAACTTTCTGGAAACAATGGAAATCATCCGCACTCTCACAAAAGAAGTCGACTAGATTCCCCTCCAAAATACAGAGAAGACGCCATGGACTAAATAGTATATGAAGACACCTTGAAACATTACTATATTGAACTAAGCACCGCACATCTACTATCCACCTTTTCACCTAACCCTTACTTTGAAACTCCGATGATGTCTCATTTGATTCCCTAAACTTATAGCACAACATTGAAACACCTAATCCAAATCCATATACCAGTATTATAGAGAGCATACTTGTATATTTAGGTGTATATATACAATTATACGTTTGTTTTTTTTTGACCAAAATTACCAAGACAAAGTGAGCTTTAATAAAAAATGCATGTTCTGTTCTGGCCTAATTTAACCTAATTTCTATCTGATGGATACCATCACTTTTTTTAATATTTTTTCATGTACCCCAGGATTAATAATCCAATACCAAGCGTGTTTTACTTGTATTAGTTTTACTTCTAATTATTCTGCATTTTTCTTCTTCAATAAGGAAATAGAATCGAAAAGGACGCCGAGATCCCGTGTTTGCAGAGCGCATATGGTGTATTCTTTTGAGCCTGCTTTACAGTGACCTCTTGTAAGTGCAATATATCCCGTTTTTTAATTAAAATTGTATTGCAAAGCTGCACTATGGGTTCTCTGTTTTCCTTTTATATTTGAGATATTCATCCGCTCCGACCAATGGGGATTAGAAGCAACTCCAGCCTATAGTCGTTTGGGTGACTTTAACCACTTAAGACCCGGACCAAAATGCAGGTAAAGGACCTTGCCCCTTTTTGCGATTCGGCACTGCGTCGTTTTAACTGACAATTGCGCGGTCGTGCGACGTGGCTCCCAAACAAAATTGGCGTCCTTTTTTCCCCACAAATAGAGATTTCTTTTGGTGGTATTTGATCACCTCTGCGGTTTTTATTTGTTGCGCTATAAACAAAAATAGAGCGATAATTTAAAAAAAAAAATCAATATTTTTTACTTTTTGCTATAATAAATATCCCCCAAAAATATATAAAAAAACATTTTTTTTCCAAATTAGGCCGATACGTATTCTTCTACGTATTTTTGGTAAAAAAAATCGCAATAAGCGTTTATCGGTTGGTTTTCGCAAAATTTATAGCGTTTACAAAATAAGGGATAGTTTTATTGCATTTTTATTGATGATTTTTTTTTTACTACTAATAGCGGCGATCAGCGATTTTTTTTTTTTTTTTTTTTCATGACTGCGACAATATGGCGGACACTTCGGACAATTAAATTGCATTGTTTACTGTGGAAATGACAGTTGCAGTTTGGGAGTTAACCACAGGTGGCGCTGTAGGGGATGTGTGAGCTATGTGTTGTGTTTACAACTGTAGGGGGGTGTGGCTGTAGGTATGACGTCATCGATCGCGTCCCCCTATTACAGGGATGACGCGATCGATGCTACGGCCACAGAAAAGCACGGGGAAGCCGTGTGTACACACGGCTCTCCCGTTCTTCCGCTCCAGGGACGGATCGCCGCACTGCAGCGGCGATCGGGTCCGCGAATCCCGCGGTCCCGGAGCTTCGGACTTTTTATTGTGTCATATTTATTTATTTTGATGTGTATGCTATTATGTTTTTTTGGTTATAATTCTAGGTTTCACTTATCTTTGTTATATTCATTTAATCATTTCACGGTATACACTTGTCATTTCATATTTTATGTATTATTTAACCAATCGTGCTCTTCGGATTGGTCCATTATTGTTCACTCACCTTTTTTATATTTTTGATATCACTATCATAATTTTCACTTCTTTTGGTTTTGTGCTGTACCTTACCCCCTTTTTCTAAGTTCTTCCAATATACGTATCTATATTATTTGGTACTAGCAGCACTTCCACCCTATATGGTTTAGCGCAGTGTTTTTTCCAATATTAGGGCTTTTTGTTCCTCACACAAATGTTCAGTGTGCCCTAATTTGCCCTCCTCGTTTTCCCCATCCATAATATGTGGGCAAACGACACAGGCTGCACTCCCCCTGATGGTGGGCCATTCCCCCCATCAAACTTTACTCTTCAATATATGATATTTGGCATTTTATCTAACTTTATTTTCAGTTCTCTCTGCTTCTCTGTTCAAATATTTTATTAGTAACAAGGAGTACAGAGTAAAATGATGTACATTTCTACATAAGATAACAGAGGAGGTACAACAATATAGTCCAAACAATGTAAATGCAGACATATCAACAATATCGGCTGTGTACATCTAGTTCGCGAACAGATATTACAAACCGAGGGAAATCAAAGCAGTGGAACCAACTAGGAACATGGTAATTATAGATACTTGGAACCAAAAAAAATAAAAATATTAAAAAAAAATAAAGACAGTGGTTCCGAAACAGGTGTTGTATAAGGCGGAAAGTCTTACTCTGTAGTTACAAAAATAAGAAGCCATAAACTAAATAGGGGCAGTGAATTACACTGCCATACACATGAATTCAAATAAAGCATTTTAACATAGGGACAAAGGAGTCCCAAAAGGAGCAGAGGACAGAGAAAAAGGGAGGTAAGAGCAAGAAGCAGGTAGTAGAGAAGGGAGGACGGACAGTGGAGAGGGAGACAGAGAGGGTTGTCGGCGCGGCCACGGAGCCTCCCGGAGAGCCGCAATGCCATATTGTGGGATTATCATAATGTTCACGGGGTAGGTAAGGAGACATCAAGACCAGGGGGGAGAAAGTGTTCCACCCATGGGGACCAGATTTTGTCATGTTGAGAGACTCGATCTAAAACAATTGCTTCAGTCTTACTATGTATCATTGCTTGAGTCACTCTGTGAGTTACTTCGGCTATGTGGAGTCTAGAAGTTTTCCAGGCCTTGGCTATGGTTTGTTTAGCAGCCGTAGTTAATTGAAGAAGGAGACGGACTTGGGCTCTAGTATAGTCACCTTTGACATGATTCAGTAAGGCCAGTGATGGGTCAGGGGGAAGGGTATCACATAACAGAGTGGAAGCCATCTGAAATATTACTGACCAGAATTGCTGTACCAGAGGACATGACCACCAGATATGCTTGTGAGTACCCCTCTCCCCGCAGCCCCGGAAACACAACGGGGAGTAAGAGGGTAAAAATTTAGTTATCCTAGTCGGAACCAGGTACCACCGCATGAGCACTTTATAATTAGCCTCCAGAGCTATCACATTTTGGGTGGAAGTTTTGGTGTAGGTCCATATACTCTCCCAGTCCTCTGGCTCCAACGTCACTTGTAAGTCTTTAGACCACTGTGCAGCATATAGAGGGAGTTCAGATGGTGGGGCGGTGAGGTGGTTATAAATTTGCGAGATAACACCAGGGGCATGTGGGTCCGAATGACATATCTTTTCATAAAATGACATCCTGTCAAATGGGGGGCTAGCACCCGTTACTGTTCGAGCGAAATGCGCTATTTGGAGGTAGCGGAAGTATTCAGTGGGGGGCAAGTCAGCCTGGGTCTGGAGTTCCTGAAAGGTTTTAAAGGCAGTTTTGGTCACTATATCACATATCCGACGTAGACCTGCCCAAGACCAATACCGAAAAGATTCCGGTTCAGTGAAAGCAGGATAAAAAAGTGGGTGGCCAAAGAACGAAAGTAGAGGGGTATGGGTGGAAACCAATTGAAAAGGGGCTCGTAGGGAGTCCCATATCTGGAGTGAGTGCCGCGTAGTCGGGTTCGTAACAGGGGTGCGGACCGATGGAGGCAACCACAATAAATTATGAATCAGTAGAGGGTAAATATCTATTGCTTCCAGGCTAACCCATATAGGGATCTCCGTAGATGTGTGAAATAGGGTGATCTGGGCGAGCTAAGAGGCCTGGTAGTAGCGGAGAAAGTTGGGAATCCCAAGTCCACCACTAAGTCTATTACAGAGAAGAACAGATCTGGCTACTCTGGGTTTAGTGGATCCCCATATGTATTTAAACACTCGGGACTGGACAATCCGGTGAAAGTAGGACGGAAACATCACCGGTAGAACTCTATAAAGGTACAACAGCTTAGGAAGCAACGACATTTTGACAGCAGCCACCCGACCTAGCCACGAAACACATAAGGGTTTCCAAGAGTCTAATAAAGATGATAACTGGGATAACATGGGGAGATAATTGGACCGAAAGAGAGAAGCAGGGTCACCAGTAAGCTTTATACCTAGATACGGTAAAGAAGCAGAAGACCAGGAGAAGGGGAAATTTTCTTGAAGAGAGGTCACCTCGCTAGTAGGCAGAGACACATTGAGGGCTCGTGACTTAGATTGATTGACTTCTAGGCCAGAGATTTTGGCAAATTTATCAAGGATTTGTATCAAAATTGGAAGGGTTAAGCGGGGGGATGTTACGAATAGGAGTGCATCATCTGCAAATAGGCAAATCTTGTGGGCAGTGGAAGCAATTTCCAGTCCCTTGACATCAGGGTTAGACCTTATTAGGGCAGCTAAAGGTTCTATTGCCAGAGCGAAGAGCAAGGGGGACAGGGGACAACCCTGTCTAGTGCCCCTACCGATCTGGAAATTATCAGAACGAAACCCAGAGTATTTGACATAAGCCTGTGGATGACTGTAGAGGGAGCTCACCCATTGCAAGAAGTGTGGGCCAAAACCCCATCGAGTTAGTATAAAATTTAGGTAGGGCCATGAGACAGTATCAAATGCTTTTCTGATATCAAGGGACAGCAGATGCATGGGGATTTTGCGACTTCTAGCAATGTGTTGCAGTAGAACAACCCGGCGAATATTATCACTAGCCTGGCGGCGGGGAATGAAACCCACCTGGTCTTTGTGTATCAAACCACCTATAATAGGATTAAGGCGCAAGGCCATAACCTTAGCCAAAATTTTAATATCTAGGTTAAGCAAAGAAATGGGTCTGAAGTTGGACCAGAGTGTATTGTCTGAATTGGGTTTGGGTATCATGGCTATAATAGCCGTCAATGTGTCCCGACCAAACGAGTGTTGCCGCAGTAAAGCATTAAAAGATTTAGATAGGAGCGGGGCTAAGGTGACAGCAAACTTCTTATAGTAATTACTTGATAGTCCATCCGGGCCTGGTCTTTTGTGAGGTTTGAGTGTTTTTATAGCGGCGAGGACCTCCTCAACCGTGATGGGTTTTTCCATAAGTTCGCGATTGGAGGCAGATAGGGAGGGCAAGGTGACATCCCAAAGTAAAGTTTCGGCTGCATCAGGGGAGAAAGAGGGTTGGGCTTTATATAAATCCTCCAACTTTCGGCGGAATATATCCAAAACTTTAACAGGATTGCTGGTAAATGAGTGTTTGTCTGTACGAAGCCGAATAGGGACATGTGTCCGATCCGGGCGACGAAGACATAGTGCCAGAAAGGTGTCGGGTTTGTTAGCTTTAGTGTAGATAGTGTGGGCGGATCTTCGTATAGCCTTGTCTGCTGATTCAGCCAGCAACAGGTCCAATTCCACTTTAGTTTTTTCCATAGCCAATTTATGAGATTCTGAAGGGGAGGACTGAAACCGAAGAAAACATTGATGGAAATCATGTTCCCGCTCAGTTAACTGGATCCTCCTCTCACGGTTCAAGTGAGTAGATACAGAGATACATGTACCCCTGATCACCGGTTTATGCGCCTCCCATAGAAGCACAGGCGAAATCTCAGGAGTGGAATTATACTTGAGATAATCCGCAAGGGCAATTTGGATATCTTGGCAATAGGATTGATTAGCGAGGTGGGCTTCGTTCATACACCAGGAACGGTCTTTTGAGCGTGGGATCAAGGAAGATACCGAGGTAAGTACTGCACAGTGGTCTGACCAAGTAATAGGTTGGATAGTAGAACCAAGTAATATAGGGGAGGACGCAACCGAAACAAAAATATGGTCAATTCTGGAGAAAGATTTGTGAGAGTAAGAATAAAATGTATAATTTTTTCTCGTTGGATTACATTCCCGCCAGGAGTCGAGTAAAGAGGCTTGTTGAAGAAGCTTCCGAAAGCGCAGAGAAGGGGAGTAGTGGTCAGGGGCATAAGGGGACTTATCTAAATGAGGCTGTAAAACTAAATTCGAATCACCACATAGGAATAGAGTGCCCTTGCAATGGAAGCGTATGACCTGAAGCAAATGTGAAAGAAAGGGGATCGGGTTAGTATTCGGGGCATAATAGGAAACAAGAGTAGTTTCCACTTCTTGTAGCAGACCCACCAAAATAATGTAGCGGCCCTCAGGGTCCTTTATTTCCGAGGTCACTGTGAAAGGTATGGAGTAATGTATGGCAAGTAGGACACCTCTGTGTTTTGTGGTAGCTGAAGCCGTAAATACCTGGGGGTATTTGGGGCTAAAATATTTAGGGGTCGTGCGTTGAGAGAAGTGGGTTTCTTGAAGGGCCACTATATCTGCCTTCAATGAGGCAAATGTGTGGAACACTTTCACTCTTTTATTAGGGGAATTCAGTCCCTTAACATTCAGGGAGAGATCATTTAAGGGGGCCATTTAGGAGTAAAGGGAAAAGCATTACAAGACAATCCCGGGGCTCCGCGACCACGCCGACAAGGAAGAGGAGGAAGAAGAAGAGTAGAGAAGCAAAGGAAGGGAAGAGAAAAAAAGGAAGAGGAGGATTCGTAGGGCGAAGAAAAAGACATCGGATGGGAAAGGGATCCAATCCTAACGCCCGACCAAATAGTGCACCAAACACCGGCCAGCCAGCTAGCACAGGTATGGGTACACTGTAGAAGGGGGAGCAATGACAACTCCCCGCCACAAATGGGAGATATTAAAGGTACTTATTACATAGTCGTGGAAGAAAAACAGTTAGCTGTGTATTAGAGTTGAGCACAAAGTTAAAAAAAAAAAAAAAAAAAAGAGAAAAGGGGGGGGGGGAACAAAAGACAAAAGGAAAAGTGAATGAATCAGACCAATTGCATATATGGACACCAATAAAAATGATCATACCATCGCACAATGGAGGAGAGACAATCAGGGTACAACATTTGGTATTAGGCCACCGATCAGTGTAAAGGAGTGAGACCAAGGGGCAGACAAGGAAAGGGAAAGGAGTATGGGGGGAAGAAAGGAAGAGGGGGTGTTGGATCAAGGGAACAGGGGGGAGAATGAAGGGAGGAGGAGAAGGAGCTGGGGAGAGGGTTGGGAGGGAGGGGAGAAGGTCTAGCATTCCAAGGATCATAAGCCCAGGGGGGGAGTTATCCCCCTAGGTGCATGATGACATCAAGACATTAACTATTATTAGTCAGGATAACCACAGATGGGTATATGAGTAACCGTACATTCAGGAAAATAAAATAAGTAGTTCCATAACTGATATGACAGAACACAAAAACATATTAGGCCTGGTCAGCAGATGTGAGAATGTATCATTCCTGCCTCGAGCCTCAAAAAGGCCGTGGCCCGAGGTAGATCAATTTTGAGTTGAATTAAACAAAAACAAAAAAGAGGAAAAAAATATGTAAGGAATGATGTCATCAAAACATACTTTGAACGTCAGAAAAAAAAGGACAAAAAAAAAGGGGTAAACGGAACAAGCAACGTGAACATTGAAATATAGATGACTGGACCTGAGCAACCCCTATAGATCTTACGGGGTTGTATGTGTCTCCTCCGGGGGGGGGAGATCTAAGGAAGGCAGGCTCTCCGTGTCTTGATGGAAACTGGTGTAGACAAAACAATGTTTTATGTCCAATTCGACACTAGGAGAAGAGACAAAAGATGGGAGAGAAACCTGCAAGAAAGAGTCAGCATTAATCAAACATCCTCAGCGAGGTGAATATAGTTGACGGCTAGAAGCACCCTCCTTGTGGGATCGAGCAGGAGTTCCCTTGCGTACAGAAGAAGGACCTGGCTGGGCTCTCTTCGGGGTGAAAGTGTACGGATGAGCCGCATCTCGGGCAGGGGTGCGGGGTAAAGTAGTCTCCGACTGTTGTGAGGGGACAGCAAGATGAAGGGATTCCAGGAGGCGCTGCAAGGATTCGGGTGAAGTGCAGGCGTGTTGCTGACCCTGGTAGGAGAATTGTAAGGCGAAGGGGAACCGCCAGGTATATTTTAGGTGGTGCTGGATAAGAATCTGAAGTTGAGGCTTCATCGCACGTCTCTTAGCGATCGTGAGAGGGGCCAGGTCAGAGAAGAGCTGGTAGGTATGTCCCTGGAACAGAAGAGTATCCTTATCTCGTGCAGCGGTAAGCAATTGCACTTTCGTGCGAAAGAAATGCAATTTGATGATGATATCCCGCGGGGGGCCATCTTGCTGGCGGCGAGTGAGAGCTCTATGGATCCTGTCGAATTCCAGGCGCTCTATTGGGATGGACGGGGAAAGCTCCTGAAACAAGGCTGTGGAGAAGGACTGTAGGTCGTCCACGGTTTCAGGTATGCCCCGGATGCGCAGATTGGACCTGCGGGAACGGTTCTCGGCGTCCTCCAGACGTGACAGGATGGTGGCATTCTCCTCACGGAGAGCAGCCTGCTCCTGGGCCTGCTCCTGGAGGGTCAGCTCTATATCATCAACCCGGGTCTCCAAATCTGCTGTGCGTTGGCCAAGCTCCCTGATCTCACGGGATAGTCTATTAGTGATCTGCTCTGAAGTGGCTTTAAGCGCTTTGTGAAGCATGTTTTCCATGTGTTTAAGAAAGTCATTTTGGGACATACCTGAGGGCGGTAGAATGGGAGAGTCGCCAGCGTGTGACTCAGTGTCTTCTTCATCCTCACTGTCAGCGTGGATAGATTTGTCCGGAGAGGCAGCAAGCTGCTTTGCTAAGGCCTTCGCCGCCATCTTGGATGAGGCGCGAGCCAGGGCCTCCTTGATGAGTTTAGGCTTAGATTTGCCTCGGTGGCCGGTCAGAACCATCCCGGGAGATGCTGTGTATGTTCCGGAGGTGACAGCTAGAAAGAACGGGGTCGCTGAGCGGTCCAGAGTGCGGATTAAGTCCCGATATCGTGGCGGGGAGAGCGGAGCTCTAGAAGGACACGTCTTCCATCACGAGCCTCGCGCATGCGCCCTCTTCTCTCTGCTTCTCTATACTCCTGACAGTACTGGTCCCTCTTCTTTCTCTTTTCTCTTACAGGTCCACATGGGTCAAGAGGAGAGGACCCCTAATAGCCTTTCACAGATCTACCCCGTTCCTAACCCAGTCAGAAATTAAAGACCCTGAGGGGCAATATCTAATACTCACTGGTCATATCATGAATAATGCGATAACTATAGTATCATACTACACCCCTAACAAACAACCAACCTCACTTCTATCACACTTATTACAAGTGGTAAATGCCCATAAAATCATATGTGGTGACTCAAACCAACTCCTCCTCCCATTTCTCGACAAGTCACCCTATAGTCCTTCTCATAACTCAAGCAACCAATAATTTTCTAAACTACTCTCTCGATAAAATTTAGTAGACTCTTGTAGAGAATGTAATTCATCCAAAAGACGCTTTACCTACTATTCACACCCACATAAGATATCCACCCGTATAGACCAACTACAGCTATGATACCTGACGTACTTGCATCTAGCATAATCCCCATCCCCTTGTCGGAACACAACACAGTTTTCACCACTTTATCCTCTACCATCCCTAAAGCTCACGACTCAACGTGTTATCTCCCTGATATCATACTCAAGAACCCCTCCTATAGCCAAATAATTGAACAAGGTATAAAGGACTATCTAGAATATAACTCTAATCCTGACATATCTCCGCTTACCTTATGTCAGGATCACATCACAATCCTGTGATGCGTGGAATGATCCAAAGACAAATGGCACTGATCAAAAGAGAACGTAATATTCTTGCACATAAATTATAAACCAATTTTAATAATGCGTCTTTCCAAAGCAATCCTACCCCTACATCAAAAGCATTATTGGAAAAAAAACAACAGATTGGAATATAATTTATTCCTAACAGAATCAGCAGATAAGACACTACGCAGATCAAAACACAAGTTTTACACTGAAATCTATTGACAGACAATCAAACCCAATACTTAAACTATCAAGAACACTTACACGAGTAACCCTCTTAAAATCATTCAAAAATTACGTAAATATTTAACATCATTGTATTCAGAAACAAAATAGTTTAATCAGACGGATGCTGATAACTTCTTCTCTAAAATAAATCTTACTAAACTAACACACACACAAAAAATCTTGCTTGAAGAACAATTCTGCAACTGATTATAATTTATTATCGCTGTTTTCCAGCTGGTCTAAAACCACTTTTGACATAAAGGGACACTTTTTGGATGCTATGTACAATCTCCAGTTTCCAGGCAGAAAGAACAGTTTTTATTATATAAAAGTAAATGCAGGACACTGGGCAGACCACTAGGGACAAAGGGGGTGTGTATTTTTTTCATACAGTACTGTAATCTATAGGATTACAGTATACTGTATCTAATGCGAGAACTAAAAATAAACAAGAGGCCTGGCCCAGGCGGCTTCTCAGCCCTATACTACAGAACATTTTCTGAAACTCTTTCTCCTATTTTAGTGGACCCATTTAATACCCTAATAGTTGGCTATTCCTTTTAGACGCAAATCATTACTATCAATGATTTGCATGATCCCCAAACCTCAATCAGATAACACATCCTGCATGAACTTCCGTCCCATCTCCCTCTTAAATCAGGACATTAACCCCCCTGGCGGTATTCCCGAGTCTGGCTTGGGGTGTAATTTCAGAACCAAAAGTGGTAACCCCGAGCCAGACTCGGGATTGCCTCGCAGCATCCACAGGCAGAGAATTACTTACCTTGTCCCTGGATCATGCGATGCCTCTCCGCTGTGTGATCGAGTGGTGTTCTCACTTGATTCACACAGTGCCTGTGTGCCACTGAGCTCCGTTCCCTGCGACGTTACGATGCACGGGGGCGGAGATCGGCACCAAATTCATAAAAGTAAATACACGCATTACATACAGTAAACTGTAATCCTATAGATTACAGTACTGTATGAAAAAAATACACACCCCCTTTGTCCCTAGTGGTCTGCCCAGTGTCCTGCATTTACTTTTATATAATAAAAACTGTTCTTTCTGCCTGGAAACTGGAGATTGTACATAGCATCCAAAAAGTGTCCCTTTATGTCAAAAGTGGTTTTAGACCAGCTGGAAAACAGCGATAATAAATTATAATCACTTGCAGAATTGAGCGATAGTGATTTGTGGGGAAATTCGTCATCCAAAAATAAAAGTAATGACAGCGACAATTCTGCAACTGAGCAAATTTCAGTGTTTTTAATATGATTACATTATTGATTTTTTTTTAATTATAATTATATTATTATTTGTAATAATTATTTAGAGTTATTTATTATATTATAATTTATGATTTTGTTTTTCAAACTTTATCATACCCGGGATGTCTACTAGACTCTTACACACGATGGGCCAGATTCAGGTACATCTGCGCATTATTGGACCGGCGTAGCGCACCGCCTTTACGTTAGACTGGCGCAATGTAGCGGCGCAATCACCCTATTCTCGTCAGCTTTACGCAGAAATTTGCGCCTGTGCAACGTTATTTCAGAGGCGCAAGGCGGAGTAATATAAATTGGGAAGGACGTGGGCGTGTTACATTGAAATGAGCCGTGACGCCATGCAAATGAAGGGCCGGCTCGCGCATGCGCGCTTGAAGCAGACCATGGTCAGCACCTCTGTGCGCATGCTCACAACTCTGGAACGGCGCAATCAGTGAAATTGGAAGTGGACTAGGGCAAATTAGTGAACTACGCAAACAGCATAAATAGACAGAGACAAACGCACTTCCTTTGCAAAAGTACATCCCTTTGTATCCCTCCCTATACAGCAAGGTGCTTTTGTTCTGTTGTTTATTAGCGTTTGTTTGTTTGTTTGTTTGTGACGTGTCTTTGAGTGTGATTTTTGTCTTTTATGTGTTTTCTTTGTTGTTGTTTTGTTTAAATTATATTTTTGCTGGGCATTTTTTATTTTTGCTGGGCATTTTTTTTTTTTTTTTTTTTGGTTCTGTTTGTGTATGATTTGGGAATGTGGGGGTGACATTCCTGCCGGAAAAGGGGTGTCACCCTCATTTGTGGTGAAGTGATCCCCAGGTCCGTGTGAATGGTGTATGAATGTACAGTGACATAATTGGAGCCGTGGCGTTGCAGCTCACAAGTCCTGCATGGTGGGCTTGTGCCAATCCAATGTGATGAGGATGTGATGTGTCTGTGCTAGGGACCACAGTGGTGTGCATGCATGCATTCTCATTGTGCCATGATTAATGTGTGTGTTTAACGTGCAAAGATGCCTAATGTGAGCTGTCTCCTGACTGCTCTTCCCTCAGAAGACGGGGTAGCCTTGGTTAGGGGGATCATGAGATGGGGTCCCAGTGCATATGCAGAATCACCTTGAAGGGAAAAGACAGGATGTTAGTCGTGCATGTGCCCCTTGTGATGTGTGCATCATGGGGGGGGCAGTCATGCCTGCCACCCATGTCACTCACCAACCAGCCAGCTGGTTGGTGAGCCAGCTCCCCATACATGTTCTGTTTGAAATCTGTGGGGATGGGGCTCTGATTGTATATGTAGCTGTCATGGGTAGTGTCATGTGTTGGGCTGGTGATGTCCTCTTGCAGGGTTGTGGTTAATTCCATGATGGCATGAGGGGTGAATCTGAAGATGCGAGACACCTCAGAATCACTCATGCCATAGATGTCTATGCGTGTGTCATATATCCTCTCCCGTGAAGAGTGAAGAGTGAGGGGCTTGTATCAGATAAGAATTTTGTATTAGATTAGATTAAATGGTAAAGTTTATATAAGCAAAAAAAATAAAAATAAATCCTGTGCCCTCCTCAGTGCCCTCCTCCTTCTTTGCTCATCTAAAGTCAGTAGTATAGCTATGAGCATGGATGCCACTGGCATGTTGGCATACAGTTTGTTGGGCAACATGTGTGACTGCTCAGCTCCTCACTAACAGTGTTGCTTTATCTGACATGTAGACGAATTGTCTAATTTTAGAGCAGCTCTTATATGGTCTAATTTTAGACAGAACATTTAGCTGTTGCACACAGCGCGTAGCCTGCGCTGCACCAACGTTCTTTTGTGGATCCCCGTAACTCCCTCATTAGCAAATCAATGGTTTGTCTAGCGCAGTTTTGCGCGGACGGATGCGCCTGTCTAACAAAATTACGCTGGACAAAAAAAAAATAGATTTCTTGCGTATCTCGTTTTGGGAGTGCCGTGCATCGAAACGCACGCGCACAATTAGACTTACGCCGCGCATCTCCTGTTATGCCGGCGTAATCGCTCTGTGAATCTGGCCCGATCAGTCGATCCAATGAGAACGGTCCGAAGGTTAACCGATAAAGCTGACTGATGGTCTAATGTGCCTACACACCATTGGTTAAAAAAAACGATCGTGTCAGAACGCGGTGACGTAAAACACACCGACGTTCTGAAAAAAGTTAAATACTTCCAAGCATGTGTCGACTTTTTAACCGATGCTTTTGCATACTAACAATCGGTTTTGACCTATCGGTTAGGCGTCCATCGGTTAATTTTTAAAGCAAGTTCTCTTTTTTCGACCGAAGGATAACTGACCGATGGGGCCCACAAACGATCGGTTTGGACAGATGAAACCCTTAGCCCATTACCTTAGACTAGATCCAACTATCACTGGAATAGAACTAGGTGAAATTCAACATAAACTTAGGTTATTCGCAGACAATATCTTATTATTCCTATCACCCCCCCAAGTCTCACATCTAATACCCATCAGCTAAAATAGCACTGCCCTTCACATGGGTCAAGAAGTCAATCCCGTTTTTAGGGATTCACCTTACAGCCTCTTTATCAGACCTATACTCGGCTAACTACCCTAACATTCTAAAACACATCACAAAGCTAATGTATAACTGGTCCCACTTTCCTATTTATTGGATGGGGAAAATAAATGTTGTTTAAAATGACAATACTATCCAAACTGCCATACCTATTTAGAGTATTATCGATAACAGTCCCCGCTCACTACTTACGTATTACCCAGAAAAGAACATCTAAATTTATATAGGGATCTTCAAAGCTGCATATACCTCTCAAAACACTAGGAGTACCTAATTTTTCCCCTTACTATAGAGCAGGTCACATAGCTAGTTTAGCCAAATATCATGCCACTCAGGAAATGCCTTTATGAGTATCGATAGAGGCTTGCAAATGTGACCCTTTATCATTTTCCAATATATTATGGCTTCATTACATAAATTCCATACATTTAAACACAACCCTCTCCTCTCCTTCCCCAAAAACCCAACCTTTTCCCCCGGCTTGGATATATCTTTTAAAGCATGGGCTTCCTTGGATTTACTGAAACGTCACAATCTAGTTAACTCATCATCCTTTATCCCCTTCCCGTATCCCACAATCAGAAAGTTCCGATACTTACAAATTAAAAAATTCTTTACACCTAATACCACTTCAGACACGCCTCTGAACCATTTCACTAGTTTTGAATCCGCTTGCAAAAACGACCCACATGCTAGAGGACTAATCTCCTCCCTTTATTCTCAATTACTAATAAATGCTGAAACGGATAAACCTATCTACGTGTGGAAATAGGAGGAGGACTTGGAATATGCTCTAAATGAGCCAGAATGGTTAAAAATTTGGTCCACAATTAAATCTTCCTCCCCTAATGTAATAGCTATGGAAACCAATTATAAAGTGAAACGCGTCAGCTCTTTTCTGTTTTTTGCTGTGACATGTTGATGTTGTGATCTGTTTTATTATAAAGGAACGTTTTTTGGAGTGCGGCCGTCCTGGTTTTTCTCCATACAATTTTGCATACTATTGCAGTGCCTGCACCCAGGGGTTTGATCCTACCTTTCAGCTTTAGCTCCTTGGGACCTCTGAGCAGTTAACTTTTTCTCTTATCCCTGGCATTAATGCTGAGTTGGCTCGGGGTGG
>CM056052.1:405853486-405855655 GCA_029574335.1 Rana kukunoris | reverse complement strand
CTCCTCTGTAAATCTAAAGTGGTAATCTGTAAAAGCTTTTTAAAGGCTTTTAAAAATGTATGTAGTTTTTGCGCCACTGCATGTTTGTGCGCAATTTTAAAGCATGCCGTGTTTAATATCCATGTACTCGGCATAAGATCATGTTTTTTTTATTCCATCAAACATTTGGGCAATATTGTGTGTTTTAGTACATTAAAATAGTTTTTCCCAAAAAAAATGTTTGAAAAATCACTGCACAAATAACGTGTGAAAAAAATGCAACACCCACTATTTTAATCTGTAGGACTTTTGCTTTTATACATTTTATATTATATATATATATATATATATATATATATATAATAAATTATAATGTTTGGGAGTTAAAAGTAATTTTCATTAGACCCCCAAGCTATTTTCTGATGTTGAACCCATGGAAAACTGTGATAGGTATTGAGGAGTGAAATCAAAATTGTACGCCCTTAGAAAGCCTGAAGGTGCCTGAAGGTCCAGAAAAGTCTCACACATGTGGTTTCCTCATACTCAGGAGAAGCAGCAGAATGTATTTTGGGGTGTAATTCCACATATAACCATGGCATGTGTAAGCAATATATAATTTAGTGACAACTTTGTGTGATTTTTTTTTATACTTTTTTTAAAAAAATGTTCAATTACTTGGGACAAAAAATAAAATATTCAATGGACTCAACATGCTTCACAGCTATTTCGTTGGGGTGTCTACCTTCCAAAACGGGATAATTTAGGGGGGGGGGGTTAAACTGTCCTGCCATTTTACCACCTCAAGAAATGAGATAGGCAGTCATAAACTAAAAGCTGCGTAAATTCCAGAAAATGTACTCTGGTTTGTAGACGCTCTGGCCCAGATTCAGAAAGCAATTACGCCTGTCTAACTGGTGTTAGACAGGAGTAATTTCAAATTTTGCGCGCCGTATCACTAGTTTGAATCCTCAAACCATGATACGGCGGCTTCGGGCTTCGATCCGAGAGGCTTACGTCTTCGTAAGCCTTCGGATCTACGCTGCATTATTTTTGCGGCCGCTGGGAGGAGTTCGCGTCGTTTTGATGCGTCGGGATATGCAAATGTGTTTTTACGGCGATCCACGAAGATACGAGTGGTCTTCGCAATCGCTTTCGTCTATTTTTTTTTACGTACTGTTAGACCAGCTTTTTGCTGGTCTAACGGTACGTAGCCCATGTTAAGTATGGCCGTCGTTCACGCGTCGAATTTGTTTTTTTATTTTTATTATTTACGTAACTCGTTCGGGACTAGGATTGTCCGTAAATGACGCTACTCAAACAACGAATGACGTAACGACGTGTTTTCGCGCAATGCACGGCGGGAAATTTGCGAACGGAGCATGCGCAGTTTCGATTGCCGCGGGAACGCGCCTATTTTAAATGCTTCACGCCCCCTACTCGTCTAGATGGATTGCGACGGGAGAAATACACTACACTACGCCGCCGTCGTTTACTGGACAAAATCTACCTGGATTCCACGTAGAGCCAGGTAAAAACGGCAGCGTAGTGTATTTCTGATACTCTACGATAGTCTAATTCTATCTGAATCTGGGCCTCTAACTTTTGCACAAAACCAATAATGCCGCGTACACACGGTCGTTTTTTGCGATGAAAAAAAACGACGTTTTTTTGTGAAGTAAAAAACGACGTTTTTGAAACGTCACTTTCAAAGACGATGTTGCATACACACCATGTTTTTTTCACAAAAAACGAGGTTACGTTCACCACACTTTTTCCATTGAAGCTCGCTTCATAACTAGCTTCTGGCATGCGCGGGTTGAAAAACGTCGTTTTAAAAGACGTTTTTTGCTAAACACGGTGACTTTTTGTGAAACAAAAAACGACGTTTTGAAAACGACACAAAAAATTTCAAGCATGTTGGAATTTTTTTTTGGTCGTTTTTTTTAAGACAAAAAACGGCGTTTTGCCCACACGATCAATTTAAATGACGTTTTAAAAAACGTCGGTTTTTTTTCATCGCAAAAAACGACCGTGTGTACGCGGCATCAGTATTAGTTTATTGACATTTTTACCAGACATTTGGACTAAATGTATGACTAATATTGAGTTTATTGGATTTTTTCTTATAAACAAAAAGTACAAAATATATTATTTTTTCAAAATGTTCATTTTTTTTTCCGTTTTATGTTG